>BMAO01029355.1:0-40521 GCA_019973975.1 Trichonephila clavata
TATCAATAAGCTCCTTATGGGTCGATTTCCGCAAGACCCATTCTTAGTTAATTTCAAATCAACAAAAGAAACTTGTGTTCCAAATCTCATTATTGTAGGTCTAGTAGTTCAATAACGGGATTTTTAATGTATTAAAGCCTAAGTAACTCCTCGAACTCCTTATAGGAGTTGATTTCCATAAAATCCATTCTTAGTGGATTTCTGTTCAACGAAAGAAACATGCTTACGAAATTTGAAGTATGGGGGTCTAACAGATCAAAAACAGGAATTTTTAAATTTAACACCCCTTAACTCTCCCTTGAGGGCTGATTTTCGCAAAACCCTTCTTAGCGGATCTATACTTTATGAAAGAAACATGATTATCAAATATCAAGTCGAATGTCTAATAGTTCTGTATATATATTCATGAGTGAGTGAAAAGCTTTTCGCTTTAATATAAAATATAGATATAATTAAAAAATGCACGATATTATTTCTCAGATATTTATTAAAGAATTTTATTAAAGCAAAAAGATAAACAAAATATCAATCATTGGCATGGCCAAGTAATTTTAGCGCGTTTTTCATATGTTGTATTTTACAATAATGCAACTAATGAACTTTTTACTAACAGAAAGTAGTGTGTGTGTTACTGTACCACTCCTCTAAATGTACTACTATTGAGCTAAAAAGAAATAATGACACAAATCTGTATAAGCACTATAAAAAAGCAAAAGCTAGCGAAATTCAGGAAAAATTCGGGAAAACTATGGGAAATTTAAATATGATTCGGTTCATATAGGGCACAAATGCGACCCAATGCCGAAAACCCGAGGTCAATTCGTTGCTTATTGGCTGAGAAAAAGGTACGACAAAATATGGAACGAAGACGAAGACGAAATTTGCGTCCTAATAACGCTTTTGTTCCACTAAGTGAAAAACGCTAAAAAGAAAGAAAGAAAAGAAATGCGGATATAAATTGGTAACTTCTATACAGATTATATTTCGTTCGAAAATAAAATTTTGCTATAAAAAATGGCCATATGTTTGCTTGGTTTTGAAAATAACTAGATTTCGGAGCGTGCGTGTGTGTATATATATAAAAATAATGTATAGTTTAACTCATGTTTTTGGAATGCATTATATATATATATATATAATGCATTCCAGAAACATGGGATATATATATGTATATATATATATATATATATATGTGTGTGTGTGTGTGTGTGTGTGTGTGCATTCGCTTTCTATTTTCTTATACCTACATCTGAGAAAAACAATCGAATATCATTAAAGTAACATCGTTACTTCTAATGATCCCGGTTCCGTCAGGATTTGTTCTGGTAATGTTTTTGTTGAATCTTCTCCTCCCCTTTGTTCTCGATCTTATTTGCAAGCTAGTTGCTTAAACTTTTATGTCTTAATATATATAAGTAGGAAAATAGACAAACCCTATAACAAAAATTGTACAAGGGCTTTATTAGTTGCTTTTGAAAAAGTCGCGTAGAAGTTATAACAACTTTACATGAAAATGAGTCCAGAAATACTCGGAAATGATATTTTTAAATGATTTTTTCCCTTCTGGATAACGATTACTTTAATTGCTCGTATTCCCAGTTTATTTTTACTATTAGTTGCAGCAGGAGTGGCCAGCCCACGGCTCGCGAGTCACAGTGTGGCACGGTGGAGTTGCAGCATTAGCGCGAGGGTCTCACAAAATTTTTTAAGAATTTTGGAAAAATAATAAATAACTTTTTCTTACAATTTTATTGAAATAGGGTTGTCTCAGACATAAAACTTCAAAATTTGGATCAAATTATGTGTTAGAATAAATATTTCCTGCTATGAATAAAATAAAATAAATATCACTCAAAACTAGCTAATGTGCACCTATAATAACCTAATTTTTTTAGCATCTGTAAGAGCTAATACTACCATAGATGACTTAATAAAAAAAGTAGTAATTCAAAAGCCACATTAAATAGATGTTAACCTTGGACCGTTAGCTTTCTCCTCGCAGTCTTTCAGCATTTCAACGTTGATTCTGGTTGGAGTAGATCGAGTTTAAAATGGCTGCAACGATTCAGAATCCCGCCAAATGAGAAGTGCGCTCCGTCATACGTTTTCTTCATGCAGAAGGTTAGCGACCAGCGGATATTCACAAAGAAATTGTTTCTGTTTATGGGAACATTATGAATCGACAAAATGTAACGAAATGGTGTCGTCATTTCTCTGAAGGTAGGACCGATGTTCATGACGAACAAAGAAAAGGACGGCCATCTGTGATCTCTGATGTCCTTCTTCAGAGAACGGATGAAGCAATTCATGCGAATAGACGTCTCAAAATGAGAGAATTGCATCAGATCATACCGGAAATGTCAATGACAACTCTTTATGAAGTTGTGACTGTCAAGTTAAGGTACAGGAAATTGTATGCACGCTGGGTTCCAAAAATGTTAACGGAAGAACACAAAAAGAAAAGGATGGGCTTTGTACTCGACTTCTTCACACGCTATGCAGAAGCAGGTGATGCGTTCCTTGATCACATTGTGACAGGTGACGAGACGTGGGTTTATCACCATACACCTGAATCCAAGCAACAATCAATGCAATGGCGCCATTCGAATTCACCAAAGGCCAACAAATGCTAAACTTCGATTTCAGCGAAAAAAATCATGGCTTCTGTTTTTTGGAACAGACAAGGCATTCTTCTGTTGGAATTTATGCCTCCAGAATGACAATTAATGCTGCATATTACCAGACTTTGAAACGTCTTCGAAGGGCAATTCAAAACAAACGCAGGGGAATGCTGACAAATGGATTCCGCTTGCTTCATGACAACGCTCGACCTCACACAGCGCTCGTAACCAAAGCACTACTCAAACAATTCAAATGGGAAGTATTGAACCATCCGCCATACAGCCCGGAACTTGCGCCCAGCTACTTCCATTTATTCCGTTACCTGAAGTCACATCTTGGTGGAAAATCATTCCACGACGATGATGAGATCAAAGATGAAGTTTAAATGTGGTTCCGACAACAGGCGGCAACCTTCTATGACTGTGGGATACAAAATCTTGTGCACCGACTTAACAAATGTTTGGATAACGGGGGTGATTATGTCTGAAAATAATAAATAATCCAGTTAATAAGATGTAACTGACGTTTTCTAAATAAATGTGTTTTTAAGGAATGCGAGCCTTTGTATCTTTACTTTTCGAAATGCCCTCGTATGTTGGAAAAAGTGAAGTGGCACGCATAATATTTTTTTTTTATCAAACAGTGGCACTCTTCCCACAAAGTTTGGTTACCCCTAATTTACAGAGGTAAATCTTATATTCCACTCTCAAAGTAAGTTTATTTACTCAAATTAATATGTTTTCAGTGTAGAGCTCTGGATGTAGTTGAAATATAAATAACATCATGTCTCTTTTTTTATATAATTAACTATGACAATCGCTTACATGAGACAGATTCGACAATATTTTCAATCTTAACTTTTCAAAAACTATAAAAAATTCTTTTCGTAGATCAAACATCACCACTACTGATCTTAAAAAAAAACCCAAAGAATGTACTATATTGGCAAGTGAAATTTAAGGATCAAGTGCATCTCTTCTCGTAGTTTTTGAAGTGAAAACTTCTTTAGCGGCGTTGGGCACTTTTTGGTAGGGGAAAGTCTTACGAGTTCGCGTCACCGACATGCTCTGACGTGCGCATGCGCAGTGTGCTGTTCGCCTTAGACAGTTTTTGGATGGGTGAAATCTCGTGCGTTCGTGTCATCGAAATCCTTATAGCAGTATATCTGTAGCTATACAGCTGACGTATAGTGCTGTGTATATCTTATAAGTGAAGTTGAATGGATTTAGTGAAAAGTTCCATGTGTATATACTGTACATTGCTCGTTGCGATTCCGAGAATGGGCAATACATGTTTATGGTGGCCGTTTATATTTTGCCTGGAAAATCTATGAGACAGATACAATAATTTTTATTCGAAAATTTGATGATTTATACAAAAGAAGGTTCTGAAATACTAGAAAAAATATTTGGCGAATAATATGATAATGTACCAATGATTTTAAGTGGAGACTTCGATATAAACTTTACAGATGATAAAATATGTCCAATGATCGAAAACTCAGTAATGAAAACAAAATATAAAACGACGATTGATGCGGTTTTATCAATATTAGATAAATTTAATTTTTTTTTTTTTTTACATACGTATTGTATATTTTAGAACAAAATGAAATAATTGAAATACAAATCAAGTATTGATGTATGATGATATTTTAATATTCAAAACATTATGAAATACAAATATATCAAAATAATTTTATAATACTAAAAAGTTCTAAGTTTTTCACTTCTATCTGCAGTTTGCTCATTATAATGTGCCAGATTTTTTTTTTTTTTATTTTTTTTTTATTCTAAGTTTTCCTTTATATTTTTTACATGAAAATATTTAAAGAATTGTTAAAAGGATGATAATAGGAATCAGAGGGTTTTGATGTGCGTAAAAACTCTCGAGGCTCAAAGTCTTCGAGTAAGGAGTCTGTAGAAACTTGGAGCGAGATGGAGCAAGCTGAGGTGTCGTCCTCATCATTTATTTTTGGTCCGAAATCGTGAGACCTGTCTGTGATGCCATTTTTATGATTATTCTTTGTTTTTGCATCTACTCCGTGAAAGCATTTAGCGGAATTTTAAGAATTTTAAATGAATTTCTCAGCTCCACTGAGTGAGAGATAATAAAAGACAATTTAAAATCAAAATGAAGAGATTATCCTCATTATATTTCTTTTACTCTTTTACCTGAAGTTCCTTCATAAAACTTATAACTTAAATTGGAATCAGAAAATATGTCTGATTGAGGCACAGAAGTCTACATTTTGATTTTTCATTCTATTTGTGTCCAATAACTTTAAAATGAATATACAAAATTATTCGCTACCAGACCAATAAACTTGCAGGACAAAGACGATTCGGAATCACATAGGAAAGATGTGTAGTAAATACCGGAGTTGAAAGCTATGGAGCAAAGAACAGTGTAAAAGTACAGAAACAGCAACACATTAATCAGCATATAGAGCTTTGGAAAACTTTCATTATACTCTACCACGTGTAGCTCAACAGCGTTTCTTGATCAATGTATGGGCCGGTATTCTTCGAGACTACCTCATTAGACCATACCTTCTACCCAGTCCTTTAGACGGTAGTGTATATCTGATGTTCTTGCAAGAAGTCATGCAAAAACTTCTTGACGCAGCATATGTTCCTCTGTCATTGCTCCGAAAACTCTCATCGTACTCTACAACGTGCAGCTCAACAGCGTATCTCGATCAATGTACGGGCCGGCATTCTTCGAGACTACCTCATTAGACCATACCTTCTACCAGTCCTTTAGCGGTAGGGTTTATCTGATCTTCTGGCAAGAAGTCATGCAAAATCTTCTTGACGCAGCACATGTTCATCTGTCATTGCTCCGAAAACTCTCATCGTACTCTACAACGTGCAGCTCAACAGCGTATCTGGATCAATGTATGGGCCGGCATTCTTCGAGACTACCTCATTGGACCGTACCTTCTGCCTTTGGATGGTAGGGTGTATCTGATCTTCTTGCAATGTGTCCTACTCGAACTTCTTGATGCAGCACATGTTCCTCCGTCATTGCTCCGAAAACTCTCTTCGTACTCTACAACGTGCAGTTCAACAGCGTTTCTCGTTTTAGTTCTTCGAGACTACCTCATTGGGCCATATCTTTTTCCCAGTATTTTAGTCGGTAGGGTACATCTGATCTTCTGGCAAGAAGTCATGCAAACACTTCTTGACGCAGCACATGTTCCTCTGCCGTTGCTAAGCACCATGTGGTATCAACATGACCGGGATTACTCCACATTACGTAAGTCCCGTCCACAAAACAACTCTAGCGAAACCTTTGGACAGTGGAGTATAGATCGTGGTGATATGGTTCATTGGCCTGACAGATCACCGAACCTATCCTGCATGGACTTCTTCTTCTGGAGTCACATGAAAACTTGAATGTACGAGACGCCCTTTCTTTCACTTGAGGATTTCATCGCTCGAATATCTGTAGCTACTGAGAGTATCCGTTGCATGCCAGGAACCTTCCAGAATGTAAGGGATTCCAAGTAATCCTGTTGTTAGACCTACCAGACAACTTCTAGTTTCGAACACCTATTGTAGTACAACCTTTGGTAAAGCAATATCTGTCCCATTAATATGTTGTTGTTTCTGCCATTTTTCTCTGATACATTGCAATATAACTCGTAAGAATGGCATTGGTGACCCTGCATTCCTTTGCGATTCTGAGTAGTCTGTGCACGCCCTACACACCATGCAAGTTTGTAGATCTAGTAGAGAATTGCCCTGTTACACTGATAGTTCTTATCATCAATTCTATTTTGTAAAAATTCCAAGAACTAGCACACGATTCTTAATTAAAAACAATAACTTTATACTTATCACAAATTTTACCATATTTTCTAAGATAAGGCTCCTAATGGTATCCATTTAACGGTATCGCAGATTATTGTACTAAAATCGCTAAAATAACTGACGAGTTGATGTGTCTCTCATCTCTCACACTCTTATGTCATTTAAATCTTAAAAACTAAATGCATGAGGAATAAAGGGAGTCGGTAATCAAATTCTATTAATTGTTTACGGAACAAATCAAATTACTTAAACCTATATATCATTTAGTTTTTATCCTAAATCACTCAAAATTCCAAGTTTCATTTAGGATGCTTATCAGAAAATAGAACATAATATATATTCCAAAAATTACAAAGGAATATATTCACCATAAAAGTAATTCAAAATAAATAATATAGATTAATTTTAGTTAAATATATTGCAAGACCTTCTGTAAATGGAGATACTGATAAGAAGAAAATATCTGACATCTTCAATAAGTCTCAATATTTATTTCTAAAGTGTATTGCGTACATACAGGTTTTTATGATAGCATAGTATCATAAATCATAGTAAGAATGTTATCGCTGAAAAATGCAAATAAATTTTTTTCTTAGAAAGCGTTTCACTCAATATATTCAACGCATTGTAGTTTGTTTGTAGAGAAGCTATCGGTGTCAAACATTGCATCAAAAATTTTGTAATTTTTTTCAATTCCATTTTGATTTGAAATTTAATCCGACAATTAATTATTTTCTTTCATTTTAGAAAAAAAATTAAATAAACTTTTAAGAATAAAGAATTTTTAATTCCTCTTCAAAAGGTATTAATTAATTTAATAATACTTCATTTTTTCTAGAAGAATGCAAAAATTACATTGTGTGTGTGTGTGTTATAACCACAAATGAAAGATTGGACTTTAAATATATATTTTTTTGGAACTATTTCCTATTTTACAATAAGTGATACACGAAATTAAAGAAAAATGTACCAAATTCTTTTTTTTTCCATCTTCAATGAAGAGGGGAGTGAAAATCCCCTTGCAACTGTGGAATTACAAATATATTCCTCCAAAATTATTATTTTCTGCATTATGTCCCAAACAAAATTTTATGGGCACTTTTTTCTTTGTTTAAAAAACGGTAACGAATAGTAAATTATGTGGATATGTGGATCTATTCATTTCTACAACAACGTAAGGTCAGCACAAATTTTGAGTTACAATGGATGAAGAAGCTCCACCCCATTGGTATTTGCATGTACATGCTTATATCAGGAGAAGTTTCAACACCGAAGACAGCTGGGGTATGCGGTTGTCAGTGATTTACTCTTAATCACATGGTCATCAAATCCCAGGATCTTACTCAGAGTACTTTCTTTTCTTATGGGGTTATGCCGAAGGCTTTATTTATGCGCTATCCATGCATGAAACAAAACCAAAAATAAAAGAACGCATTTGGGAAGTGTTATGAGCTGATTACAGTGTAATTCTTCAAAAGGTGTACAATGAACTTAATTGCAGATTAGATCAGAGATAGGCAATACGCGGTACAATATTTACTAACACTCTACAAATTTGTCAATTTTTCAGTAAAGTTGATAATTTTTAAATGGAGCTCATTGAACTAACATTTTCAGAAATATGAAATGAAAAATTTACGGAATTATATTAATAAAATATGGAAGATTACTCTAATTATAAATTGACAGTTATTTCAAATTTTTATACATTTTTGCAGGAGCAATTTAATTATTTGAAGAGAAAATTGCATGTGATCTACTTTCCACTTTTGGTTCTACATATCTATGTTAAAAAATCTTTTTTCTCGAATGAAAAGTATTTTGAGTTGTTCAACAACTTCTTTGCGGACTCAACAATCAGAATCGTAGGAATTGTAAAAGTCCCAAATTATACCGCTGGCAATCCGATACAAAATAGAGAAGTGCAAAGACAAGTCCTCATTAAAATATTTAACTACATTGAATGAATACTTATAATATATTTTGCTGCTTATTTCTTATTTTAATGATTTTTTTAAAAGATACACAATGCAAAATACATGTACATTTTTAATTTTTATTTATGTTGATGGAATATTTATATATTTTATGACAATAAATATATTTATAATGGGTAATTAATATATAAAAAAATTCTGAACCTATATTCCTGACCTCTATCCTTTACATATGCATTCATTATAAAAATTTCCTACTGAAACATATTGATAGATTGGTTTGGCACGCCACAGCAACAAGGTTGATGATGGCTGGATTATATGTATGTCTTGCAACAAACGATTGCGCACAGAATATTAGTTACTGAAATTTACACCTGTTTTCCCCTTTAATTTATCGTATCGCTTATTGTAATATGTGCAATAGTTTTCAAGCTATACATATTTAAAATTTGGTAATTTACTTATGCGAATCAGGTAATATATATATATTTTCCTATTGGATTTTAAAAATAAATATAATCCGGTACTGCATATTAAGATAAACATCCGCCAGTTATAGAAAATCTTAAAGCAAGATAGGGCAAATGTTTTTTTAATGCAACTTCTTATGTAAAGACTATTGTATTTAGTTCTTTTCAATACAATTCAACCAAAAAAAATTGAAAAGACAGGATTTCTCTACCAATTTATTTTTTCGATAAGAAAGATTAATAAGAAATAGTGAGTAGTGTTTACAGCGAAGCAAAAAATGACTGTTTGAAAAAGTATTTTAAAATGGTGAAAAGAAAATTCCTTGAAATATACCCATATAACTAACTATCCAAATTATTCAGGTAAATCTGCAGGTTTAGTTTTTTTCGGTGGAAGGGGGCTTTTACCTCTTTTTTTTCTAGTTCTTTTTATATTTTATTGAACATTTTTATTCACCTTCGTCAAACTGGAAAATGTTCTAGGTATTTCAGAAATAAGCACATAAGTACTCATACTTTGGCTTATCTTCCTTTTTTCGAAAGTGAAAACTAAAGAAGCTTACATTTCTTCTTCCTTGATTCACATTACATTTTTTTATAGATTGTATTTCGTTTTTCTCTTTCATTTTTTACTAAACTTCTAAATATACGAATTTTTTATTAAATTTCTACATGTTCAACTGCTTAAAATATACAAGACATATCTGCTTCCTAAGTACAAGAAAGCAATAAATAAAACGATGAAGAAAAATTTAATAAGTGTATTTTTTAAAAATTTGATAGAAATACTTTCAAAATAAGTAGTTTTGTAAAAATTCTTCTTAATTTAATTATATTTCTCAAATTAGCATTCAATGATATTTAAAGCTATTTACGCTTATTTTAAAATACTTACAGTTTAAAAATTAAAGTTAATGTATAAAATAATTAACTAGAACTGCTGGGAATAAGAAAAAAATATAATGCTAATTATCTTATATCGATATACTGATGTAAATGTATTTATTAAAAATTTAAATGCAAATAGTTTTTAGTTTCAAATTATGTTGGATAGTATAAAATTAAATTTTTATATTGCCTTCAAAATAAATAAGATTTGCATTTCAGAGGATTTCGTAGATAGATTTGTAAAAAAAATTCCAGTGGGCTTCAGAATTCAAATAAAATATATTTTACTTACTATTTTTAATGACATTTTATTACACAAATTAATTTATTCCATTACTAAATATGTAATGAATTACTGTAAGATTATTTATGTGTGTCAAACATAAAAGAATATCACATTTTATTTTGATGCTAGAACTCAAAAGCAAACAATAATTATTGCTAATTCCCTGCATAACGAGGGATTTTTCGAGTGTAAAGGTTTTCCTTTTTTCTTTTTCTCCCAGAAAATTTCTTCTTTCCTTTCGCCGGCATCAACATTCCTTGGTGATTTCTATATTTATGTCATTAAAACTCTTTTTTCCGAAATTTCTTCACTTCTCACTATTTCTCTCTTTCACTCTCTCATATAGGTTTGTATTTCTCCCATCCGTTCAATTATTAGATCTTCAAAGAAAAAATATCACTTTAATAGCGTATGTATGAAGTTTAAATTTGTTAAAGGTGCAGTTTTTAAGTTAGAGCTTTCAAATTCTACACATTGACAGCAAGAAGCAGTAATGAAAGGAAAGCATCTGTATAAAGAACTACTTAGGCGAAAAAACTATTAGACTAAAAACACTTACTCAAAAATTTCAAATCAAGAACTTCTAAATAAATTCTTCAGATTTTAGTCAAAGCACGGATAATTATGGTTGAACAAAGGGAAAAAAAGTTTCCTTCGATTATTTTCTTAAATTGCGAAGTTTAATTTGAATTATATTGAATTAAAAAATTGAATTAAAAAAATCGTCAATATAACAGATGGAGAGAACACACAAAGCATGCAATTTTTCAGCTCGTAAGCTCGATTGATCCTGACCATGAGAAAGAGATACAGATCTATTTGAACATACTGTTTGTGAAATTGTTGGGTGTTGTTATTCTTCAGGAAATCAGGAGTGGAGTACTCAAGGATGTTTTGGTACTCATATTATTCCCTTTAACCAACAGATATTTAATTTTTAGCATAAATATTACATTTCGGTACTTTCTTCGTTTCTGTAATAGTCATGCCTTTAAGAAATGAAATTTAATTAAAATTTCTACAATATGAAACAAAAAGAAATATTTATATTAATATAAAATCATTATTGATTGATCAGTTATTACAACTAATTAATTTAATATACCAATATATATAAATTGCTGTATTACATTAGTTGTTTTTTCAACTAAAATTTCTTAATTTTTACAGCGCAAAATTTTTAATACGCATGAATAACGGAAGGTGTGTATAAGATTAGAATTGCATTTGAATAACGAATTCTTTACTTTCGATTTATTAGCAAATGACTTTACCTTTATTGTTCTTTTTAATCATCTTTATCCAATACATTTCTGAGGATATACTGACACAAACTATGCTCTGCTAAAGTATAGGCAATATTTGATCAATCGTTTTTGAGTTTTCAACAAATGAAAATGATAAAGGTTTCCTAACACAACATTATGATTCTCAAAGAATCTTAGCTAATTTGATAATATTCTAACGAAGATATTCTGAGTCCACCGTTCCAATTACCGAGGAAAATGTAAAAGTTGACTTTTAGAATTAATAATTAACGATCACTAATTATAGAGTTTCACTTGGCTTTCTTAAATTCATGATTTTATTTTATTATAAGGAAACTTTTTTCAACACGGATTATTAAACATAATTTTTTAGACTAATCCCCCAATTCTTGCTCATTGTTGATTGACTGATTGCTAATCAGTGGCTCATTTGAACACGAGTATACTAATGACGGACTTCGTAATTTAGCTCCAAGGTCAATTGACTTGGACGACATCTACACATTCACCTTGATATCAAAATATTTTTCTACTTAATTAGTTTAATCAAATTTGGCAAATGATAGATCTATATCGACTGATAACAAAAATGAAATGTATTTCTGTTTTGAGAATGATCCAGGTTTAGTCAAAACATTTTTTTGCAATAATTTGGACCTATAATTTAATCAGCGTTTTTAAACTTTTGATTTTTCATCAAACCAAATTATTGTACAGTAATGTTGGTTTATGTCTAAAAATTAAGATGTTTATCGTGCATTTCATCCACGTGTGTATTTGTTCAAAAGAGAAAAAAAACATTACTTCTTTCTTTTTTAAATGTAATCCTATCTTTCTGTTTAAGGCGATATGGTACCATCTTCGCAATTTTTTTTATTTTTAATATTTGATATCTGGTTTTAATTGTATTTCATAAAGGTTAATATTTAATAATAATTCCATACAAAAAATTTTAATTTGTTGCAAAATGTTTGTAAAATTTAATTTTTTTAGCTTTTTTACGCATTTTTTAAACCCCTAACACTTTTTTAAATATGTATCTTTTGTTTCAAAATTTTTTTTGCAAGTACCTTATAATATACTACATAAAACTGTGCATGGGTGTTTTTTCTGCTGCTGCTCTTTAATTTTTTATTAATTTTTTTATAGTTAAACTACCAAAAATTTCCAAAAAAACATTAATTTTGATTTTGAAATTTTTTAGAAAAAGTACTAAACATGTTAGAGCTAATTCCATGCATAGTTTTACAAAACATCCATTTCAGAACATGTATAAAAAATTTCAAATCCATACTTCAATTATGAAAAAAGCCTTAGGGTTTTGAAAAACAGTATATGTACAAAAATTCAACATTGAGAAAAATGAGTTTGAAGTTTTCATTCCATGAATAGCATGATATAATAATCCTCGAATAGTCTGAAACTTTTATGAAATGTTACTTAGCTTATTTAAAACTGCTTACCATAAAAATTGCACAAATGTAGAAAAATTAAACAGTATACTGCCATAATGAATATATGGAAAAAAAAACGAAGGAAACATCAATATTTCATAAAACTTTATCTTAATAATTATAAAAAAAATAAATACACACACTTCAGAGCTAATTCCACGCTCAGAGCTAATACACAACATGTACAAAAGATGTTTATGCCTTTATTTTTCCCCATGATTTTAAAAGCCTTCGCATGTTAAATATTGAATACAATAAAAGTAAAATCAAATAACGATTTATAGGTAAAATACATCAAAATCTAAGAGCTGTATATGTGAATTTGTTTAACTAAATATCTTAAAGTATTTTAATAATAAAAGTGTTGAATATCGCACACATGGGATATATATATCTATCACCAAAAACAAATATATAAAAATGGGAGAGTTTTTCTATTCTTGGGAATTAGATTTTTAATTATCTGAGTTGTCAAAATGAGATTTAGTATTTGTGCTTTGGGAGAATCTGTTTTGAAGTTTTAATTTCATTCATAATAATATCATAAAAAGCACGTACAACTTTTAAATATTGACCAAATCCATTTGATCATCAGTAAATAATTCACAAACTAGAATTTTTCCATGAATTGCACAAATCTTTTTTAAAATGATTTATTACTGCATATATAATGTCAATCTCATTGATGCGCATTAGAAAAATAATTAATTCATAGTTTATCAGGCTTTTTTCTAGCAGATAATCTGAAATGTAGGCGTGGTAGTTGCTGTTTAGCATCAAACATTGCTCCATTACTTAATGAAAAATGCAGGTAAAGCTTTGAAATTTTGCAGGCATATTTATAAAGATGCGTTGTATCGAGTAAGCCAATAAATGTTTTTCGACAGTGTAATGATTTTTAGTGTACCATATCGCCTTATCCCCTTAACTAACAAGGGAAATGTACGAAATTCACATCCCCCCTCTCCCAGTGCCACCATTTTTCTCACAGGCACGCGTTGTTACGCGGATTTTGGAGGGGAAAAAAGCTTGTTTTTTCCCTCATAAAAAGTATTTATTTTCACTTTAAAAAAGGAAGAAAAGAAAAGGATAAAATATATAAAATCAAATTAAAATATAATACAAAATGTTTAGAGTTATAATATATAAAAAAAAAATTATAATTTATCCGTGTTCTGTGATATATCCTCAAACATGGTTGAATACATAAGTCAGTATCCCACATTCGTACAAAAAATTTAATAACTCCTATTAGACGCGGTAAGTGAAAATGACAGCAAATAAAGAATAGCAAAAAGCACACTCAATCAGAAAAAAAAACAACAAGAAAAACTGCTTACCTATGAATTTTATCGTATATGGAATATATCCCCTTTTAAACTTCCTCCCCACCTATTTTCCAAAATAAGTAAATTTTTAAAAAAACTGTCGATGCTATGTTATTGTATTCAAAAGCTGTGGGACTAGTTTTAAACAGAGCAACACAATACAAAAAGCCCTCCTTTGCAAGGATGAGTATAAACGTCTGTTACACTAAATACACCAGCTCAGAAGACAAGTACACATACATGCATGGGGCACTTGAAGGGTTAAATATGGTTATAAAAATATAACGTGGTCTGATGCCAATAGCACAAGTGTAACTCCTCAAAGTTAATATTTATAATCTTTTCATAGAGAAAACGAACAACTTCTTTCTTCTCCCAGTAAAATATAGCAATGACCTTGCTTCTGGATATTTATGCAACAGATGAGCCAAAAGTTTGCTTAAAATTTAAAAACTCATTTAAAAAAAGGAGAAATATCGGCAAAAAAAAATGCAGTTTACAATAAAGAGCTCACAAGAAAGTCGGATTTTTTATAGTAGCAAAAAATTATTTTAGGTAGTGTCCGCTTTATATCAAATAAATGTTTTATATGTGTCATAAGCTTCATGCACTTCCATACAGTGGCAATCCAGTAAAATGATTCATTTTGATTACCTTTGGCGAAAACTGAGTGATTGGTCACGTTGCAAAATCGGATAGCTACTATGTTCAGCCGACCTTACTCCAGTCCACTTCTGGTTGTAGGTTATTTGAAATCACTTGTGCGCCATTTATCCCCTTCAGCATTGGTCGAACTGAAAGATTCTAAGTGTGTGTGTGTTGTAAGTTTTTGCAACACATTCCAATATTTTGCAGTTAGCAGTTATTGGCGTTAGGAGCCACCATAATGGGCTGAACTCACGTGATGTCATTGTCACATGATAATGATAACCAACGTATTCTAGCCAATCAGTTCGAAAGCTGGCATGACATCATAGTTACACGATAAAAGTTTTGTGTTTCAAGCTAATCAGTTTACGCGTTTCGTTATTGCCAACTATTACTCTTTGCGCAAACTTTCTCTTAAAAGTATACAGGCAAATAAATTTTTCAAGAGAAATTTTTTTTTCTTTACATTTACACATCTAACCCAATTATGAAATTCGAAATCTCGTCTAAATATTGCAAATAAAACGATAAGCACAATTAGTTTATTGTCTATTTTGAATTCAATGGAGAATATGTGTTTGTCTTCATCATATGATCGTCATGAATTGAGTCCATTGTGTTGCATGGTGTTCTGGAGGTCACTTTGAACAACTGTTAGTGAAAGAATAAAATAATAATGGAACGTTGTTCTGTACATCGTATTTCAGATCTTTAGCGCCCTCTATCACTGACATTTTAAATCAAAATATTTTTGTCACTAAAGAAAACCGACTTCCTTGTAAGCACTTTCTAGTCATAGCACTTTTTTATCATAACTCTTTCCTTTTTTTTTAATGAATTTTTCAAATTTAAATAAACTTTTGGTGTCACAGATACATATATGAGAGAAAAACAACCCTTTCATCACGAGGTCTCAGGAAGTATTAAATCTACAGTCTAGAATTTTAGCAGGAATATTACTGCTGATGTGTAGAGACCCGCTAATTTCATGTTTTTCGAAAATCGACTTCCAAAGAGATTTATGGGGGCGTTATAGGTGAAGAAAAATACATCATTCAAACGACTTCTGTTAAGCTACTTGAAATTCGGAAATCATGTTTCTTTTGTTGAGTAGATATCCCCTAAAAACAGGTTTTTTGAGTTAATCGAATCCCAAAGAACAGATCAGAAGGGCGTTATAGATAAAAAAAATCCTGTCTTTGAAACATTGGACTTACTGACTTTTAATGCTGCAAACATATCTCTTTTTTTGGGTGAGTGAGTGAATATTAACGTCGCACTATTTAGCTACTCGAGGGTTTTTGAGGACGGACCTCTTAATTTTAAATAAAGTCTAGTGAGGAGGGTGACACCTGAGCTGCCATCCCTCTCTTCTAACTACCACATGACACCAAAGGGAGGCCGTTTAAGCTCTCGACAGATGTAACATTTTCGGTACTATCGAAATATTATAAGACTAGTACGTAGGTAAGAATAACCTAACAAGTAATATAAAAAAATCAAGTCAATTCCTACTCAGGTTCACAAAGAAAAATTAATTTTGGTTAATTTTTATTAAATAGTTACAATTACTATATATATGACAGAATCATAATATTAAGTGACAAAATAGAAAGTGATTTTCTTTGCAATTTTTCGGTTTTCCTTTTTATATATGGTGTTGGGCTATTTTTTTAGGGTTTGTTAATGTTTATTCATTGATTAAATTTAATTATTCTAATAAAATTGTAAAGTAAAAAAGAAATCACATTCTCAGAAATTAGGCCATTGCTGGTGGGATTCGAACCCACGAACTTTGGATTAGAAGTCAAAAATGCCATCCCTTGTGCTACAGGACACAATGAACAATTTTCCTTTCTATATATGCTGTTGGACTATTATTTTTGCTTGTTACTATTTACTAATTTTTTAATTTAATTAATAAATTAAAAAATTAATATATATAATTACTATGTAATTTATAATTCTTAATATACATTATCATTCTATATTAAGGATTATAAATTACATAGTAATGTTTATGATATAAGAGATGGTTTTAATTTTAATATTTTTAAAGTATCAAATTGGAATTCTAGTTTATCAATTTCTATATATATAAATATTATTTTTAACTATATTTATGGAAATAATGTATTAGTTAGAGATAAGTCTATAAGATTTAATAACTATATAGGCCATTGAATTGAACACGGATATCCTGCTAATTTTCTTTGCAGTTAAATTTCTAATAGTTCTCAGTGAAATGGCAATATGCAATAATATTTGCATTAAGTGGTTTTCTTTATTTAGTTATGCAGTTAATCAAAAGATGGGGCTGTATTTTTTATAAATGAATAGTATTTTTTTTAGTATCCTTATGCATATTTTGGAAGTCGTTTTATTTTTCAATAAATTTTATATTAATATTAAAGGTTTTTTAATGTATATATATACACTTACTATTATATTTTATCATAATTTATTAATTTCACTTTTGTGCGGTACTGTTAATACTCCTTTGTATTTGGCAAGAAACATAAACCTGTTGCTGTGCTCACGAAGTAAGTTCTATGTTCTAGTTTTATTACATCGATGTTAACTCTATACTAGTAAGTATTTAGGCTATTAAATTATATCGTTATATATAATTAGAGTCATGTATTTTATTTATAATAATTAATTTTTTCTAAATATTTCTTCCTATTTTTATGGCTCAGTGTATAGGCAAATTACAGGTGAAGAATGACTGATCCAAAAACTTTGTTAAAATTGCAATCTTGATTCCTAAGGCCGAGAATTTGCCATTGTACTATTGTGGCTAATACTTTTTGTTGTCCTGACTAGTTATACTTAGCTTTATAATTTTTTGTATATTTATGGATTATATATATATATATAGAGAGAGAGAGAGAGGGAGAGAGAGGAGAGAGAGAGTGAACTAATAATAAGAATTGAAAAAGAATGTACATGTATGTGTTAGAATATCATTATATACCCAGGGTCGGGTAACAGCAAGTATTCTTTTATAGAGAGTAAATGCTCTTAAACCTAATAAAAAAGTTTTTATGAATTTGACGGATGGAATACGAAGAATCGAAAAACAGAGTTGACGTGTTTTCTTAGCTGAACAGAATGAGTATTATATTTCTGTCTGGTCCATGATAGACACTTGACCCAGTTTTTAAACGTCATAATATATTTTTATTTTATCTTTCAGGGAATATACTTTCCTAAATTAAACATTGTATGATGAATGGCTTCACCAATGATTCATAGTGGACTTTTTAAAACTAAATATAGACATAACCACAATAGTATGTAGTCTTTATTTTCTGTAATGTTATACTTTGAATTAAATTATTAATTTTTATTAAACGAGTTTTTCAAATACTTTTGAGGAGTTCCTTTTTATAAAAAGTAATTTACTCTTTTGACGGAGAAAAGTTGTTTTGTTAAAACCTTCGATTTTTTGCTGAAACAAAGTTTGGAAATAGAATGAAATTATTGCACTTTTACACACGACATAGCCATAATTTAATTTCTTTGTTCGGATTATTCGAAACATCTGAAGTATCATTTTAATTTGTAACAGTTTTCGAAATGTCGAAGGTAGAAAAAGTTGAATGGTTTTGATAACATTGTAATATCTATTTTAATTTTTTGGGAGTTCCTTAATTAAATTATAAAGCAAAAGTAAACTGATTTTGTTGTGGTGTTAATAAGATAAGGGATGGAATTCCTTTAACATTTTAAAACGCTGTGAATTTAAATGGATTGATTATAAGAAAAAAAAGTAATATTTTTGAAAAACATCGAGTAAGAAATTACATCGTTGAACTTGAGTGAGTTTTCTATTAAATATAGAAGCACCCCGATTTAATGAATTCATCGGGACAGAGCATTTTGTTCATTAAATCGGGGTTGTTCATTATATCAGGACCCCAAAATAATACTAGTTTGTTGCGTTTACATTTTGGAAATTCTATAATTATTAAATACACAAAAAATATCCACATTTAGAGATTTTATACTTTTTATTCAACAGGTAAAAATACGATTAGTGAATTATTGCACCAGTTAATTGAAAATTTTAAAACTCCGACTAATAGATGTTTTAAAATCTTTTCGATTCCTGACTGGAAAGAGTTCTTTTTCGACTTTATGCAGAGAATAAAACACTGACATTTACATCCTTCTGCATAAGAGAGAGGTACGTTTTCATAGTTTCCAAACAATGTAAAGCATTATCAAATGTAGAAGTTTTGATAAGAGTTTTGCAATCATTTTCTGCACAGCAGATTTTCTAGTCATTGTCTCTGACAAATCAACAGTTTCCTGAACATATAGGTAGTATGTCATCAAATGCAACGTAATCGATAAGACATAAGAATATTCCTCTACGTTGTGGAATGGGATGAGAGAATAAAGGAATTTCTTTTTCTACTCAAGACTCACACAATACGTTATACTCATGAATCATCTGCACCAGTGAAGTCGAATAAAGATCTTCACCCTCTGTCATTCAAATTTGTTGCTCACAAGATGAGTCGTTTTTATTTTCAGACAAAAAAGATATGTCCATTGGGGGAAAAAAAATCAAATAAATTAAACAATAATTTTTTTTTCCAACTGCTGAAATAATTCGTAAAGTCTTAGGTTTGTTATTCGTTAAATAGGATTGCTGTCATTTTAATCGGAGAAAGAAAAAAATCTTTAAATAGGTGTTCGTTATATCGGGTTCTGACTGTAACTCTTGGCGACTTTGTTAGAGAAAAAACAAAGATCTCTCGTGTCTCTGTTTTTGAGCAATATCATACCATTTATATCAGTGTAACATGATTAGAGCAGTCATATGAATATATTGCTATTTTTTTTAGTTTTTTTTGCAAAGTATTTTTCAAGGCAGCTGCTCTTAATCTGGAAGTCCCAAGCATCTTTTCAGGGGAGTCCAGTAAGGTATCTTATTTAATGTTGATTTTCCTCTATTACAGACTTTAAAAAATTGGAATTGTGTGGGACCTCGTGGAAAAATTGAAAGATAAACCATCTATACTACATACCTAAATTGTCCTAATTGAAACAAAAACATGTATTTCATGTATTTCAATCAAGAGATTGTTCAGTTTTTTTTATATTGTTTGCAACTGCATAACACCTACTACAAAGTACAGTGGTGGCAAAAAGTCCTGAACACACTCATTTTTAGCGTAATTTTTGTGTTTGACTTCATTTTTCGTTGTGAAATTATCGCACTATCTTAAATATTGTTATTGATTTTAATGTATTTTTTATGCTGATTTCAAATCTACTACTAGTTTCTTAATGACTAAAATATTTTTTGTACTAAAGCTGCCTGAACACAATAATGTGAAATATGTGCAGAATAAAACAATATAGAATAACATAATATGCAAAGAAAAAAAACACGAAAATTGACCAACCAACTGCTACCAACTGCGAGAGATCTTTTTGGGAATCAGTCATGGATTTTTCAGAACGATAACGCCCCTTGTCATTGTGCAAAGGTAGTCCAGAAATGGTTGAAAAACCCTACTGTGAATATAATGAACTGGCCAGGATAGTCTCCCGACCTTAATCCGATAGAGAACTTATGGTTTAAAATTGGTTATGAAATTTCAAAGAAAAAAACCTTCAAACAAACGTGAATTAATTGAAGCTTTAATATTTTCCTTCAACCATATTGTCACGAAAGATATTCTTTTGAAATTGGGGCATTCCATGCCAAAAAGATGTAGAGACGTAATTAAAGCAAACGGCTGGCCCATAAAATATTGATTTTCTAACATGTGACAACAATGTAATTTTCAAAATGCTTATTCAATATACCGTATTTGTCAATTTTCGTGTTATTTTTCTTTGCATATTATGTTATTCTATATTGTTTTATTCTGCACATATTTCACATTGTTGTGTTCAAGCAGCTTTACTACAAAAAATATTTTAGTCATTAAGAAACTAGTAGTAGATTTGAAATCAGCATAAAAAAATACATTAAAATCAATAACAATATTTAAGATAATGCGATAATTTCACAACGAAAAATGAAGTCAAACACAAAAATTACGCTAAAAAATGAGTGTGTTCAGGACTTTTAGCCACCACTGTAATATTAACAAAAAATAATTTAAATATAAGTGTAAATAAGTCTGTATAAGTAGCAGAGACAGTCTTAGGATTATTGAGAAGCATTTAAATCACCCAGCCATTGGTTACGAGTCAAGGAAGGTATGTGTAAAATGTTGGAGGTCCATGACGTCAATGTACATACCGTAAATCCGGCATATAACGCACGTCCCTTTTCACGAAGAAACCTGAAATGTACATATGCTACAGTTTTATGTTTTGAAGTCATTTATTCGAGGTATTATTCAAAGCTTTAGTAAAAAATAGTTCCCTTCTAGAACTACAACCCTTTAAGTTCATAAGAAATGTCATTTCTTTCAAAGAAACTGTATTTCTATGTATATAGAAGCCTAAAAATTGTTTTATACACATCTGTTTTTATATTTTAAAGCTCTTATTTATATACCCTCCGTATACCGCACACCCGTAAATTCCAATCTTATTTCTTTAGTTAAAAGTGCGCGTTATACGCCGAATTTTACGGTAAATTTAATTTTTAGTGTTGATTAATTAAGAGTACTATTACGTGTGGCCTATGCATTTAGAGTAGAAAGATTTTATGTTGAAGTGTTTAAATTATGTGTGTGTACTTAGTTCTTTTATACATCTTAAAATCTTTCCAATACTGTTTTACACTACCACTAAAGATATAAATTCCATTGTGTGTGTGCAACACTAAATATATCGCTATTTTTATTGTAAGCGAATCAAAAATTTTCCTTGTTTTAGTGTACGATATATCGTTTTATCCTTTATATAATGTCTATATGTTCGCTTAAACTTTTCTTATTATAAAATTACATAGTTATGTTGTTAAAAATGGCCGGATCTATGACTGAGAAAAAGCGTTGCCACCTTGTTAGCCTAAGGTTACAGATTCGACCATGGCAGAAGCCGATAAATTTTCTGGATTCGAAAATCGTAGGCACTCATGTCATACGATTGTGTGGCAAGTAAAATATCCATTGAGTATATATTTCCCTCTAGTTATTTCGGCATAATTAATCATGGCAATATTTTTACGTTTGGATTTATTCAAGCTTCAAAACATTTTAGCCGCAGGTGCTACTAGATGGCTCCCCTAACGAATTGGCTCTAACACTTAAGGCCTTGCCGAGTCTTCAAAGGCTTAAATACCACTTTTTAACCAATTGACAGATATGTTGTTAAAATCAGGTGTTTCAATGTTTTCACATTACTTAGTTTCACGAGACCCATTTATCTTACACCCCCTGGAAATATTATTTTCCAATACTTTGCAGTATTTCTTTTTACTTTTGCACAGCGAAAAAACTTAGCTTTTATTTACTACAAATACAATTAGGAGCAAATATTTTGTATGTTTTTGTGGTCTGAATTAAATCACTTAAATGGCACTTAAACTAACAGCTTAATGTGTGTTGATGTTTTCTTTAACTCCAGATGTTCTTAAACTCTTATAATCCTCTTAGAAGTTCTAAATCTTCTTTGAACTTAGAAAAATATAACGCCAGTAAAAATTAAGAAAAAGTAAAATGTCCCTACAAATCTTCCAAATCAATATATGTCATGTTCGCTTCACAAAATTTTTTAAACTACTCAAAAATAACATGAATAAAAGGGTTTGCACTGGATGCTAAGATGGGTCTATTTTGCTTCCTCTGAAAAATATTTAGGTCAATCAAGCTCAAAAAAATTCTAAATATGCTTACAAATCTTTCTTTGCATTATGCATCCCCCAGCCGCACCATATAAAAAAAATCCACTTATAAATTCAATTTTATAATTTCTTAAATTATTTAAAATACGTTGTATGGTCCAAAAATTCGGGGACTGCGGCCGTTGCTGACGAAGAAAGTAAGTACTTAAATTTAAACAACTTGAAATGGATTCTTCCAACCCTCCTTACGTGACCAATTGGTTTATTACATTTCTTTTGACCGCACCGCACCTGCAGCTGTCATCTTCCGAAGCTATTTAGCTTTGTTCTGCGATGCAAGAATGATGACTTTTCTTGAAATTTAAATTGCATCACTTCTTAGGTGAAACACCAATGGAGACTTTGGAATGCTAAGTAAGGTGTATGGCGAAACTACCATTGCGAGAACCAAGGTTTACGAATGACGTCAGTGTTTTAATGATGTCCGATAATCCATCGAAGACAATGAACACGTTGGGCGAAGGACTTCGAGGAACGTGGAAAGTGTTGCGTTGGTGTCTGAATGTGTTCAAAAAGATCGTCGCCAAACACTTGCACAAATCCCTGAAGATACACACTTCTCGAAGACATCGTGTGAGGGAATCCATTCGTCGAAAATAGCCTCAGTTTTGGCAGAATGGCGACTCGTATCTTCTGCATGACAACGCACCATGACATCAAACCCATTTGGTAAAATAGTTCCTCATTAAAACTCGCACAAACATCTTTCCGCATCCCCTGTTTTCCAGATGTAGCCCCGTGTGTCCTTTATTTGTACCCATCAATGAATAAACATGTAAAAGGACGCCGTTTTGTGTTATCAAATGAGTTGGAAGTAGCATCGCAGGAGACTTTAGAGGAGGTTGCGAAAATGGCTTCCAGCTGTGATTCCAGAATTCATGCGAATACTGGCAGAAGTGTATCGAATAATATTCTAAGTATCGAAGAATGTAACTGGCATTGATTTGATTTTGAATGTAACTTTCCTTCATTTTTTGGCTTGCGATGTGTTTTGTGACTCCGTCGCTTTGTTTTTTTAATCATATTCACCAGGATTCATAACCTGTTATAATGGACTTCAAGAAGTTTGGATCGTTTTTAGAGGCTGAAATGATATCTTTGCAATGTGCACTTATTATTACTTTTTGTGTTGAAGGGTTTGGAACAAATTTAGCATGCATTTCCGTTTTGCCCAAATCTTCATGCAGAATGGTTCGAATCGTGTCTTTGTTGGTGCTTACAGATTTTTCTATCAACGAAAGAGCCTTTGCCACGAAGTTTCTTACTTTCTCAGTATTTTCTGGTGTCCTAGATGAAAACGGTCTTCCACTTCGTTGATCGATCACCTTCTACCGTATCTCTTCTACACAAAAAACGTTTGTACCGCACAAAAACATTTGACTTACTTCAACAACAGTCTCCATAAATTTGTTTCATGAGTTGGTTTGTTTCCTAAGCACTTTTACCAAGTTTTGCGCTATATTCAATCACAGCTCTTTTCTCCCTCTTAAGACAATCGACATGAAAAAAAATTTACTTTTCTACAATTAACGCTTGTCTTCTTTCAGCTACTTAATTAAATGCACACAATTTGTTGGCAGTGTGTCAGCAGACATGGACGTTATGACACATGCGGATTTACTCTCGTGATGCAATTAGAACCTGCTCTGGGAAGATTCTTAAAATTTATTTGAGGCACTCAGTATGATACGTATATGTTTGTGTGTATATATTTATATATATGTGTGTGTAAATGAAAAATGAAAAAAACATATGTTTGGTTCATTAAAGTATTTCATTACTCTGTCTTTCGCTTGACTTGCAGTAAGGAAAAACATTGTGACGCCTTTTAGCATTTTTATTGGCAACGGTAGGATATTTAAACACTTATCTTATTTATTCAAAAATGTAAATGGTTATTTATGAGATATTTTTTCTAAATAAGTAAAATAATTGATTTTCAATAAATTATTTATCCATTTAATTATTAGTTAAATAAAATTTTATCATGAGCAGATATTTTTTTCTTAGTAATAAAACTGATGTTCTGTATTATAAATTTTTTAAGTGTTTTCTTTTTGAGCTCACATTCCTATTATAATCAAATGAATTTATAACCCACACAGAATTATGGTCAGTTTATAATTCTTAACAAACCTTGAAAAACACACATACAGACCATTTTTCCTACAGAACTTTTTCTTAAATTCCTTTTCACATTTCGCATTTGAAATTAATTGTGAATGAAGCATTTTCAATCTTATTATTAGCTACTATACTTCCACGTCATTTTTTTTTCTTATCTCGTTAACTTAGCCATGTTTTTTTACAACAAACACATCCAGAGTCGTCTTCGTGTTAGGCGTAGCTTCGGCTACATTTTTTCCTCTCCGTAAACCCGTAAAGATTTCTTAATGGATACTCTTTGTTAGAAAATTGATGGTCTGTGTTAATTGGGGCTCGCAGACTCTAATGTAAAGATGACGTTGAGTGCTTGGAAAGAACAAAATATAAGCAAATTTAGTTGCTATGCAAACAAACTCTTATCTACCGAAGATAATTGGTTTCTTATCACTTTAAATATAATTCGAAAGAAGTGTACCAGAAGATTTATATATATATATAATCCAAAAGTTTGCTTATAATTCACACCAGCTCTATTAGGAGAAAAAAATATTTGTTTTCTTAAGTAATTTCAAAGAAAAAAAATATGGAGAGAATGAACCATTACAAATAACAATCAAAATTTAAAACTATATACGTTTTTATATTATACCTAATAATATTTTTAAAAAAACCCTGTTTGCATAATTGCCAATCCACCTCCAGTGTACAAATTATACAACTGACGAAATATTGGCGATACAGCAGCACCATTTTTAGCGACTTGGCGACCGTATGGTTGTTTCTGGAAATTACGGGAGAAATCTATAACAACACAATCTATGACGTAAGCTGAATTTTCGGGAAAGATGTGCAGGGCAGAGAGAACACCCCTAGGCAAATCGTTCTTGGTGCTCCTTTTCAGTTAAATTCAACTTTTTACGACATATTTTTCTAACTCTACATTATCCATAATAAAATTTAGTACAACATCTTGAAAAACCATTTTTATGTAGAAAGAGATCGAATTTCTTTTTGACAAATGAAATTTTTATTAAAAGGATTTATTTTAAATCATAAAAAATTAAAGTAAGTTGGTAAAATACTGAATCAATTAATTATAATATGAAGATCAAGTCTAATGACTACAATTTGAAGAATTTACTTCATAGATTATTTAGACGACTGTATGATAAATTACAATGATAATGAACATTTTCATTGAATTACATTAAAAAAAGAATGTTATTGGAATAATGTGCAAAATTATTTCGATCATATTACACAAAATGTTCCATATTGTAATATTTTCAAAAATGAATTTGTTTATTGCGCTTTCATTATTACAAAATTAATTGATAAAGAAAAAGTTAAATCTTGGGTATCAACAAAAATCACAATTGAAAACAAATGATTTAAAACCTTTACTCATTTTGAAACAAACCATGCTTCATGCAATAATGCACATCAAATTGTGGAGTACATGCTGCCATTACATGGAAGTAATGCAGATACACTGAAAACGTTTTTTCTATGGTAAATAAAGTGTGGATATCTGAAAAATCCCAATTAAGTGTTGAGACTTTGAAAGCCATTTTATGTGTGAAATATTATTTAACAAATTACTGTGAAAAATTCCATAACATGTTAAACAAAGACAGGAATCTACTAAAAATTGACTCAAATGATAAATATACCTCGGAATAAAATAATATTTTTGTGTAGCATTATTTTATTCTTTATATGTTAACTATACATGAATGTTTTATTGTATTGTATTTGTAAAAAATACTTATGTTGAAATTTTAAAAAATACATATTACAATACTATTTTTAAGTTTAATGAAATCTTTGGTTCCTCTATATAGACCAATTTTTTAATCAAGAACCCCCTCTCTCCTTAATCAATGGTGTCCGTCTTTGCTAACGTTAAACAGGGAGAAAGGACGTGTTCGATACTAAAGTTAGAGAGGTCGCGCTGGAAGAGTGAGTTACCTCAATCCTTTTTTTTAAAATTAATTTTACTGTACTGGATAAAAGTTCTAATTCAAGTGAATAATTTAACTAAGATAAATTATATTTACCAACTATTAAGGACTTTTCCATTTTTCTTTGAATAATATGAGAAAAAGCCCAATCAAACTGAACTAAAATGTTTCAAATGAGTGTGACTTTAAATGGGACGTACATTACAGCCATTTTTAGCTAAAATTGTAGGAAATATATTTACAGGCAAAACTCTCATATTTTTTATCAAGTTATTATAGTTTTATTGTCCTTAGATTTGCGGAAAATATTTGTTAGATCAAAAAACCTTTTTCTTGCTTGTGTCTTTTTGGCTGGTACCAGTGTGTTTTGTGGTACACTTGGGGCTTCATATCTTTCTTGATGGAGTTTCTTAGGTAGCATTTGAATGCTTTCCTTTCAACTGAAATGTTTCATGTCCATCGTTTATCTGAAATTTACTTTCACTATCAGAATTAATATCCAATATTTCAACAGATTCTTTTCCCTTGCTTGAACAGCTTTCCTTCATTCAATAGAGATCGCAGATGCCCTTTTCTTTTTTTTTTTATTTTCTGTTTACTTACATTTATAAAACATAATGAATCGTACAACACAGTAATCAAGACCACTAAGTCGTTCACGAGGGGAAGCCTTAAGATTGCAGAGAAAACGTTTGTTATTCCCAAAAAAGACGGAAATATGTGGCATATACAATTTAGTTCCCATGAAGACAAGTCATATAGGAGAGCAGTGGTAAGGGTTCATTGGTAACAAATAAACAGTTTTTCCAGAACAAAAGTTTTTGTGAGTTTATAGTGACTCTATGTCTCCCGCGACCGCGCTCGGTTTAATTGAAGACGAAATAAATTCACCGATACAATTTAGGGTTTCCTTTTAAAGATAACTCTTTATAAAATTAAATGAATAGTTTTATCTAAGCAACATATAATTAATCTTTTTAAGAAAATCAATAAATGGGATTGAAGTTTTTGTTTCGAGGTCTCTATGAATTTACAGAATTCACGTGAAAGAAACAAAATAAAATATTTGCCAAATTTAAGCATAACAAACAAAAATATTTAAAATTGCTATATAAAAATTTATAAAAATCGAACACTTATGAAACTCCCAGTAAGGAGAATTAAGCTGTAGAACTTTAAGCAGCCATTTTTAAGATGAAATTTTTGAAATTGTTTTAGTTAAATTCATTATAAAATTTTATCGATACAGGTTCATTAAAAATATTTATGTTGACAAAATGTTTTTTATTTCTACGTAGTAAGCTTGGTCTGAGTAAAATTCTTCAAATCAATCTTTACTCTTATAATTCTGCTTAATTTTCAATAACAAATACACAGAATGTTATTAAAGTCACTTTTACAGAAAAAATTCACTTTCATAAATAAATATATTTTTCATATAGTACGGTCATTTATTTTTAATACGAAAAGATTCAAATTTATTCGTAAGATCATTGAACATTGTGAGTAATTGGGCATTCATTTTCAAACAACAAGGACGAACTTAGCTGAAAAAAACATTTACAAAACAAAAATTAGTATCATTTTGTTATAAATTGTTTTACTTCGCTTGAAGAACTCAGCGACAAAAATGCGCAATTTCTCTAGTTCTGAAACAAAACAAAAACAAAAAAATTCTACACCCTTCAAATTTTGCATGTAAAATCATATTTTTTATTTTAGTAAAAATAGTCAAAATAACTTTATTCTTTAAATATATTATTAAATTATTATTATTATTTTAATTCTAAAATGTTACAGTAAACATTTTTCAAAAAACTCTCTTTTATAAATTATATTTATCTAGCATTAAGATAACACTTTCTTATATTTATATAACTTGGTGTGTCACTATTTTACCTTTGGATTGTACTTTGAAAAAAATTTTATAATAATTCTATGCATGGAAATGTAAGGAAATATATGCATGAAATGCATTCTGGTCAGAATTATTTATGTATTTTATTTATGTATTTATACCATAAAAAAATTCAAGGATTTTGAAATTTTTGTAGATATCGTCGATCCCAAATGGTATCTTACAAAATCGAAAGTATTTTTTCTCTATTTTCATTGAAAGCAAAAACAGTGGAGGGTACCTATGTATATATATTCAACTTGCATTCTTGTTTCTCTTCCAAAATTTTCTTTCTTTTTTTTTCCAGTTTTGAATAGATTGCAATTTTTAACCGAAATATATCACTCTTCGAATTGATAATACTTTCTATTTGTTGGAAAGTAGGCAATTCCTTATCTGAGCTGATTCAGAAATATTCCGTAATCACTGTACCACCTGTCGGTTTCCGAAATTGTATTGGCGGTATATCAAGCTGAAAACAAAATTTTTTGTTATTGTTTGTTTGACTTTCTGTATAATATATATTAGGGAAAATTTCCATTTTTCTTTCTTTGTAAGGATTATTTCTTAGACATTATTAAAGAAACGAAATGAATTTTCCACCGTGATGTATTTTTAGTTCAACCATAATTCGTTCCCATTAGTACGCAATAGATATGGTCTTCATACAATTTTTTTCGCCTAATGTTTCCATTTTTTCCACACAAAAAAAAAGAAAGAAAGAAAGAAAAGAAAAGAAAAATCGGCTGAAAATGGATTATTGGCTTGTTGTGTAGTTTGTGACTAGGGTTCACACATATGTCATCTGTGACAATCTCTTAACAAAACTTTAAATAATTACTTACAATTTTTGTTACATTTTACATATAGTATTGTTCTTGATTTATAGCGTATTAAAATATATACATCTTTATGAATCACTCTGTATAAACTAGTAACATATAAATTTTTCTTCAGATCATTTTGATATTCGAAATTCTTTTACACGTTGAGTTTTAATCTTGTATGATTTTCTTTTATAATACTAATATTTATTTTAATATATATTTTTAAAAATTAAATTATTTTAAAACCGCTTTTATTTACTTTTATTATTAGAAGTAGTAGTTCTAAATTTTAATGTGGTTTCTTTAAATTTTTATTAATATGTTTTCCTCTACTTTCTTTTCTCCCATTTATTCTTTATTTAAACATAAGTAAATATTTGGTATTATTAATACTACTTCTATTTGCTTAGATTTAAATTGATTTTGCTAAATAAAGTATATTTTGTTTATATTTTCTTATTAAATGGCATGGGTAGTGTGTGCTTATCATTTGGTTAAAGTTAATTTTAATACGTGGGGGACAAAGAAATAAGTATCTTATAATAAATGAAGATCTAAAGACAAATCATGTAATTTTTAGTAGCATTGTTTAAATATCTTGCTTTATAAAGGGTAGTTTAATATATTACAGATTCGAACTAAAACAATACGTTTTGGTACATTCAATAATTCGAAGTAAAATTTGGGACTGGTCAGACAACTACACGCAATAATTCGAAGTTATTTTATAAAATTCTCTAGGATTGTGTATTTTGTGCGTCGGGCAACATGCTTCGCGAAACATAGCGTCATTGTCAGTTTTTTTTATGATATAATGGGTCATGATATATGATGATTACATGAAACATTACTAAAACTGTTTAAAACTAAAACCTAGTGAACATTAGTCCTGTAATTATTTAGTTAAAACAATTATTTTAAATATTTTTTATATTGCGGTGTCAAAATGACACCAGTCGGTGTTTAAGGCTAATCGAAATTTCGGACGTTCTAATTAGTGTTAAATTCATTGTGGCTCAAAATCCTCATTTTGACTTGGAATGGAAGTTTGGAGATTAGGATGTCCCCTCTGGTGTGATCCTCATCAATTAACAATGGTTCTAAATTACAAGGCTCGTCGCCAATAGGCTAGGGCTGATTTAAATCTCGACGTAAATAAACACCTACTTAACAACCCAAAGGCAACTCAAAAATGACTTTGGAAATTTCATCGGTTGTAAATCTTCAGAATGCTATGTCGCCGCAACAAATATACTGGTTTTTTGTTGGCAAAGATTTATGGATTTTAATGGTTTTTTTGTTTTGATTAATAACAATTATTTTTAAGTTGAGATATATACTGGCTCAAATTTTATAGTTAAAAACCACAATTAAATATACGTTAATAGAAAAAATAAATGATCAATCTCAATGATGAGAAGTTAATATTTAATCATTTAAATACTTTAACGTTTATTGCAATGAAATAATTTTTAATCAAAATAAATATTATTGTAATCGGTATTTGAAAATTTAATATTGGTTGTGTTTATAAGAAATTTGAAAACGAAAATTCGAAATATAATAATAAATATGATACACAGTGAAAATCGTTTCTAACATGAAACTGAAGGGGCTGATATATTGTTGTGTGTCAAAAGAATTTCGTGTTAAAGTATATGGCAACAAAAAAAGAAAAACATATATCAACAAATGAAATTTATTAGAAAACATTTTAATTACATAGAAATTTATAAATGCATATATTTAATAAAAACCAATGAAACAAAAAAAAAGGACTTAAACAAATTTAATACAAAAGTTTTTCAAATTTCTTGAAAAACAAAACATTTATAGCGTTTTTGGAAAATAATCTAATATTTTTTCTTGCATCGTTTTTTAGCATCAAACTGTCAACACATTTTTCGATATCGTCCATTTTGTTATTTACTTCTCCACTGGAATGTGCATCTAAATAACTGCGCATACTTTTCATGACATGCCTCATTTCGGATGGTGTGGGAACAGAAGCTGCAACATTCATTTCATTTTCATTATCGGAATCTGTATCAAATGATATTTTTTGAGCCTCCAACAAATTCCAAAATGACTTTGTCTGCCATAATTGGAGCTTTTACACACATTATCCTTATCTACTGCAATGAATTCTTGCGACATTACAATAAGACGATCCAATCCGGTTGATGTTTTCCGTATTCTGTGCATTCTCAGAAGCGAAATATCGAATTTCGTTTCATGTGAAGAAAAAAAGAATGCATGAAATCACTTGTACTTATTCTGGACCGATGCAGTATTTCTTGTTAACCCGTATTTCGTCTTAAACCTTTTCGTGTGAAACGTATTTCACTGTACTTTCAAATCTATATTCAGAGCCTTATTCCTTTAACCTTATAAAAATAATATCTGATTTCCTACAGGGGAATTAAGTTTTCTTCCTCTATGTTTTTTCTAAGAAGGATATTTCATAAAAGCTTGTTTTTTCTAAGGGATATATTTTCCTTGCACTTGACTTACGGTGTCCATGTTTGATATTTCTCTCCTATATAAAAACAGAGAAACTATCCAAAGTGTAGTCTTGGTTATTGAGAAAGATTACCTCCTATTCTTGGTTATCTCAGGTTTTCTTATTCTCCACCATTATATGTTCAGAAATAAAGTGTGTATTTTGCTGAAAACAAAGTCAATTTCTAAGAGTTAATAATTAAATTATTTTCTTTGTAATAGCCTTGGTATAGATGACGTTATTTTAGAAATAAACATATTGTACTTTAGTTTTTTTTATCCAATAGGGCTGCGGGTTTGTGTATTTTTACCATTGCATCGTATTACATCCCCAGGAGTTGGTATCACTCTTTAGTGCGGCGCCATATAGGCCGCCATATACCTATCGCCGCAGGTAATTTTGACGCCCAGTTTCCTCCTCTATAGAGAGAGGCACCTGAGCTCTAATGGCACGAAACTGTCCTAGGATTTTTAATTTTACCGAGATCACCGAAGCCAAACAGATACTCTACGCATCTTTTACATGCTGTATAATCATACGACATGGCCACACTGTCGATATATTTAAGTAGTTTATGAATACATTTAAATTTATTTCTGTCAGGAAAATCTAATATAAGGAATACAAATAAGTTTTCGACGTTTTTTTTTATCAAACATTGGGTATTTATTCCGAAGTAATGGTACATTATATTTTATTCAAAGTATTGTCCATCACTAGCAACCTTCTTTTGGTTGGTGTACGGATACTCTGTCGGAAGAATGATTCATATTTTGAGGCTCTCTAGGAATCAACTCAAACTTTGGTCTCTTCTTATGAAATTATATGATGCTAAAACAGATCCTGTGTCATCAATTGGAAAAAAAGATAAATGGAATGAGCAATATCTGGTGAATGCAGCGAATGCTGCAGGTCTCCCCATTTGTTTCCAAGTGGGGTTGATCACCGTCGCAACTTGTTGACGAGCATTATCATGCAGGAGAATAATTTTGTTATGTCTCGAGTAGTATTTGTGTGTTTTTCCTTGAGTACTCAGCTGAATGTCGTTCATAGAGAGTCCCTGTACTGATTTCGTTTGGTGTAAGCATCTCATAATACATGAGAGCAAGCTGACCCACCAAAACCACAACATAAGTTTATGACAGATCAATACGTGTCTTTCAACTAATCCTCTAGGGAAATCTTTGGCTATCACTCACAACCAACCATTTTGGAAAAAGAAGCCGCGATATGCAGATTAGGTCGGTTATATATAGTATAAATTTTAATGCTAGTGAGATGGATAGACGGAGTTACATGGAGATTTAAAAATACAGCATATGACGACGAGGAGAGATAGCTACCGGTCTGGTATTAGTATGTATTGATAGCGCGTTTCAGGCATTAAATAGTTTAAGATATTTAAGTGACGATTGGTCACCATAGCTAAATTGTACCTCAAATAGAGTAGTTTATTGGTCCCCTAAAAGAAGAATCAATATTATAGAAATCTTCTCATAATTCGCGTCTCTCGTGGTTTCGTCTCTGATAGTTTATTCCCCTATTGCTCTTAACAGGGACATCACTTCTTGTTTGAATATTAGAATGGTGTATGTTGATAATTTGAGTTTTGAATTAATAGTTGAAAAGTATTATAGCGAGTCATCCTTCACTTCCTCCCACACCTCTAGCCGGGGCCGAGAGTAAACCGCGTCCGTTACAAGTTTCTTTCAATGAATATTCGGCTGCAGAAGCATGACCATGCGTTCTGAAGATTTTCTCTTCTTTGGTAGTAAATATTACGAAATATATTACCACTGGCTAAACGATGTAAAAAACATTTTCATTTCCGCTTGACAAGCAGCATTTTTACATGTGAAAAAAATCAGAATTCAAAGTTTCTCAGTTTTAGTTCATAGGGAACGTAATTCTTTTGATTCTAAATCATTTCCAACCATTTTAAGCGATGCGAAATTGCATGTTCAGTCACGCCTAATTTAAGGGCAAGTTCTTGCATTTTTCACAGGAATCTTCCTCCAATAATCTTTCCAATCTCCCTGTGCCTGAAAAACCATAAAATGGCTGTAACAATTATTAACGTTTATGAATAGGAATACTTTTTCCTAGAAAATTTCGTAAATGTAACTTATTTGAAATTATTTTCTAAGCAATCGTATAAATTAAAGCATTTTTTCATTAATGGGTTTTAAGAACACAGTAGTTTACTAATAGGAAGCGTGCAGGAAACTTTTTACCGTTTCGTTCCACAGCAACCGCAGTGGTAATATCACATTTCAGCTCTTGAGCCCATATGCCTCTGGTTTATTGTCAGTGCTGTGACACAACTACATACAGATTGTGTTGTTTGTACACGTTTTAGTGAGTGTTCAATATGTTTAAGGTAATTGCCTATCCTGATAATACTGAAGTGAGAACTGTTATCCGTTTTTTGAGTGCAAGGAATGCTATGTCATTTGAAATTCATCGTCAACTTGTAGAGATTTACGGTGTAAAAGTAATGAGTGATAGAATTGTGTGAAAGTAGATTGAACAATTTAGTGATGGGCTCATCACTGTTCTTGATGAAGGATGTAGTGGGCAGCATTCTGTTGTCAATGATGTGTTAGTTAAAAAGTGAATGAGGAAATTCGTGAATATAGACGGTTCACAATAAAATTGCATTGTAAAGAGTCATTAAAAATTTCAAAAATTGTTCACTGGCTGCATCAATATTATAAGATAGAATAGATACTTTGGTTTCCCAATATTAAAAATACCTGAACAATGGTAGCAATTACTTAGAAAAATAATTTCCGATTTGCTACTTCATGTAACAATAAATATTGTTTTGAAAAAAGATTTTTAATGTGAGTTTGTAATGGTCTTGCCTGCATGCTTAAACTTGTGAGAGGATCCAAAGGAAGACTAGCCATATTTCAACAAAAGAATCTAATTTATTCACAATATTAACCATCACGCAAATTCAAATGATCACGGCTAAGAAATGTGCACCCAATTAATAACTATGCAGGCAATTAACGAGATACGCGAAATATGAGAATACTTTAATCATGGATACACTTACTCAAGACAATCGCTCTGACATCTACTTAATCTGGATTCAATCTCCAGTGACAATTCGTCATCTTAAGTAATTCAATTTTCAAGCATTAAATACCCACGATTCACATTCAATTTGATTAATCTCTGCTCCGCTAGCAGTCTATCCTATCTCTTACTTCTAACCTCAAAGCCTAGGCTATATATAGTAGTCTTAATTTGCATAATCACGTCTTCCTCTTCGAGGAGGAGTCTTAGAACAAAATAATTCTTAAAGACCACGAAATTCCCCAAGAAGACTATTAGTGAAAGGAGTGTGTGGTTAGAACCGTCACGAATTATTCTAAAACAGTATTTACACTTACCTCCACGAGTTAAGCACGGAGAGGAAAATGCTAATTTCCGGAAGCCAATCAGAATTGAAGTTGTTGCAATTAGCTGCAGAGGTAGATGGAAGCATGCAAATATGTTACTTAACAGCCAATCGTGCTTCCATGTCAAGAAGTATGCAAAAAGGGCAGTCTTATAAGAAGCCAGCTTTATGAAGGGTTACAGAAGTTGATTGTAGGTGCTGATAGAAGGTGTTTAAAACTTTCATACAATTTGTTTTCAAGACATACGTGTTTCTATGACTTCCAGAAAACAAATTGAAGATTCTGTGCCCTGTCGTGCTGTGGGGCGCATTGAAGCAGGACAGTCGATCACAGATGTTGCTCTTTTCTTCGGCGTTCGTCATTCTGTAATTTCACGTTTATGGAAACAATTCCAAACCACACAGGCAGTTGTCCGAATGCCCGTAGGCGGTAGCCCAAGGGTTACAAACCCCGCGAAAAATCGATATATTGCTATTGTAGCCAAGCGGAATCGCAGATCGACCTCCACACGTGTGACATCTATAGTTGCAGCATCCATTGGTAAGGCTATATCTGCAGCTACTGTACGTAGAAGATTACATATGAATGGACTGTATGCCCAGGTACCTCGAGTTTGTCTTCCTCTATCCGTCCAATCAAGAGGGGCACGATTAAAGTGGTGCTGGCAACATGGTAATTGGACTGTGTCTGACTCGGACAATGTCATGTTTACTGATGAGTCAAGATTTGCTCTGGAGCCAGATGACAAGCGTATACGGATATGGCGTAAACAATGAACACACAATCAGCCCCAAAATATCACCGAACGTCACGCGTTCCGAGGCGGAAGCGTTATGGTGTGGGAAGGGATTTCATTAGGATACCGCACTGACCTGCACATCTTTAAATGGGGTTCTGTGATGGCTGTCCGGTATCGGGATGAAGTCCTAGTACCCATTGTGAGATATTACGCTGCAGCAGTGTGCCCTACTTTTGTTTTAATGGACGATAACGCATGTCCCCCATAGAGCTGACATCGTCGATGACTACCTGGAGAGTGAAGGGATTGCGCGTATGACGTGGCCAGCATATTCGCCCAACCTTAACCCTCTGGGTGGTTGAGGATCTAATTGAAACTCATTCAAAAGCGGTCTACTTTTTCAAAGCTGGCGGTAGCAAAACGGTTCCTGTGTACTTTTGCGAACTACTTCGAAAATGCACCACAATTTTATGCCTTCCCCCTTTAAGATACGGGAGGTCTACAAGCGCTTTTGTTGGGGACGATTTTATTGCTTTTTCGGTTTCTGTGTTGTTGGAAAAAGGGGAGATTTTTCATTCATAGCTGTTGCCTTGAGAGAAAATTGTGTGATGAACGTTGGATCCACATCACGGCGAACAGAAACCATCCAATTAGTTGAATCATAGTAACAAGCAAATAAAGGATAAAAAATAAAGATTTAAAGAAATGACGAGCTAAAAGTTGAAAAATATTTTTAATAAGCAAAAGAAAATTAATATTTTTCTTCTATTACTTTTTAAAACTAAAAAAAAAAAACATTTTGATTTTGGTATTAAGATTTGATTAAGACAGAAGTAATCTGTAATCATTGTTGAATATCAGACTAAGAAAACGCAAACCGATTTTCCTGTTTTTTTCTTTCTTTTTTTTTAAAAAAAAATTATGAGGTAAAAAAGTAAAAGTGATCATTTTTTTTAAAAAGCAAAATGAGAATAAATGTAGTATCATTATATACCAATGATTCCCAAAGGTATCTATATGCACTCCCAGGGGTCTATGACGACCTGCAAGAGTTCCACGCGAGTAAAAAAATAATTTGGGGGCTCATGAGGTGTAAATGGGGGTCTATGATCGTGGTTCTCATTAAACCAGATCATGACGTTATTCTTTAAAAAAATTTGATCCAGTGGGAACTAGATTTTACCAATTTAACGTTTGCTAAATTTAGTGAGGTTAGTTTAACAACATAAAAGTTGACTACCATACTAGGTGATAACATAAATTTTATTAATACAAGGAATATTTCAGCATTTTTTTCCAAAATTAAGCTAAAGAAGTATAATATTGAACGTCACGAATTTTTTATATTTGTCACAGTCTGTCAGGACATTTTAACCTACGTTTAACATTTAAATGCCCTTACTCAGATTTTAAAACTAAGTTTGAGATTTTTTTTTTTTTTTTTTTTGTAATACAGCAGTAGACAATGATTTCAAATAGTCGCTTTGAAAAAAAAAGTGTCATATTGCAATAGGAACTTATTAGAATAGGTCCTAATGAAGATCTTATAGAAACGGATGTCAGTAATTTTGGCTTTAAAAAGACATACCTGATATTTGTCACAAAATATGGAATATCATGAGAAAGTTTTTAAATGTGTTTTTCCTTGTGAGAGGGAGTTTCACTGAGTTTGCCAATCTCAAAACGAAAAAAAAAAAAGAAAGGAAAAGAAAGAAAGAAGTAGGCACTTACGAAAAAGGAAGGTTAGGGTTAAACCTGACAAGATTGATATTATATTGAAAATTTGTTATTGAAACACCAGATTCATCCTTCTCTTTAAAAGCATTTGTTCAGTTATTTTGTTTTAACTATAATTCATTATATGCGCTTCTTAAGTTTTAAACGCAGAACACTATACTTCATTACAGTTAAAAATTTAATTTTTTGAAAGTAGTAGCACCAATTATCAAAAAGATATTTAAGTTGATAAATTTGCAAAAATTTAATATTAGGTAGGCAGGGGTCTGTCTACCCGAAACCGGAAAAACATGGCAAGGGGTCTATGAGACAACGAAGTTTGGGAACCTCTGTTATATATACGATGAAGAAGTTTGTACAATAAAACTGGGCTTTCTGCATTTAATTATATTTTTAATTTAAAATAACATTAAAGAGATTTTAATACTTTTAATTTATGCAAATTTTAATCCTTAAATTTATACTTTTCTGTTGAATGAATTTTTTGGGCATAAATCAAATCTCATCATTACAACTTACACTAAGAATAAAATAATACTCTCACCACTTCAGCATTTTTGTCGGAATCACATAATACACTTTCAATCAATAATTTTAATAAGGGAATATATTTTTTTTAAATGTGTTAAATGCGAGTGCGTTTCTTCCCATTTTCTACTCAGATTTGATTTTCATTTTTCCGTTTCTTTAGTATTACATCCTTTAAATGCATATTCGCATATATTTATAAATGGGAAATTGTCATCCGTAGCTACATCTTTCAATTCAGTCATTGCAAAGATGTGTGTGCATTACTGATTAATTTTGTCTTTTAAAAACAGTACACTTAAAACATTTTACATAAGTAAAATTAACTGACAATTAATAATATAAGAAATTTTATAAGCAATTTTAACATTTAGAGATGTATCCTTAATTCCAGGATTAGAACCTTACAAATTGCTATTTTATTCTTAAATATTAACAGTATAAATTCATTATTCTCATAATTCATTCTATATTGCAAGAAAACCCTACCTTTTGCTTTTGAAATGTTATTATATTAAAAATTTTGGGTAGTTTTGTAAAAAAATTACACATGTGGAGAAAACGGATTAGAATTTTTGATTTTTAAATAATATTCTCTTAAGTGTCGAGAATTTTTCCAAATTTAAGGCATAATAACAAAAACATCAGGGTTTTTAAAAAAAAATTTGTGGCCCATATATTTTGAAAGCTTGCTCCAATTGAACTGGGATCTCTCTCTTATCATTTTAGGATACTTTCAAACTGTAAAAAAAGCCTAGGCTCTAGGCTGGATCTTAGACAAAGCATACATTCCAGAAGACCTGAAAACCAATTAGGTTTTAAGAAATTTTAAGTTTTCTGAGATTTGGTTTTAGTTTTGAATTCACTTTAAAGTGTTTTTGAAATTCTAAATTAAATTAATTGAAAATATTTTTGAACACAAGCCACTTTTTCGTTTGAAATGGGTATTAACTGAAATTTTAATTTCTAAAATCATTTCTGTTTGCTATGTTTTGAAGCTTTTGAGTTCTCTCACATTTACTTAATTAAGATTGATTTAAAGACCACTATATTTATTTGTACTTATAATTTATATAATTTAAAAGCTTTTTACTTAGTTTTCATTAATTTTTTCCTGTTGAGAAATGGCATGACAAAAATGTAAGCAGGCTTCTGTGAGAAATAACATTTGAAAGGGAAGGAATACGCGACTGAAATTTATAAATCTAAAATCCAGCTTTCACAGATGATGTTACAATTAGACTTCAAAATGTAAATGTTCTGAATACAAATGTTGTAGAAAGAACTAAATATTCCCTGATGTCTTAACTACATTAAAGTAAATATTTTGTAGTACTACTTTAGTATTTTCAAGTCATGCAACAAAAACCCAAACTTCCTAAACTACCCCGATTTAAAAAAAAAAATTGACATTATTTACAAACTTGGTGATTTCGGGAATATCTTTATATCACTATTATTTTGTGTGTATAAATGTTTTGTGTATTTAAAACTCCTGTGAAAATATTAGGTTAAGATGAAACCGAATAATCTATCACAGTAACAAATGTTATTAATATTGCGTAAAAGAATATTTTGAATTAAAAAAGAAATTTTCAGTCATAATTATTTCAAGTAGTGTTTGGATGTAGAACATAAGTTGGAAAATAACATATTAAAAATTAGAGCTTTACAGACACTATTAGTTTTTGTTTTTGCCTTTCCAAATTTTATAAATGTGTTTTTTTCAGACTTTTAATTTTGAAAATGTGTTTTCTAATCCCTAACGCTTTTTTTCTTCTAATCTTGAATTATCTTGTAAATACTCCCAAACATATGATCCATAAAAGTTCATATGGATTTAGGACTGGGAGCTCCAGTTATGTTTTTTTAAAAATCTTAAAGTTAATATTTGAAAAATTTCGTGTTTTTCCAGGTTTAGCTATAAAAATAATTATTAAAATCCAACAAAGAAATAGATTTTAAATTCTATACTTTTTGTTTCCAATAATCTAAGAAATATAAATCATTTACAATAATTAAATATTTTTAATAATTTAGTATTTTATAAAAGTTTTAAAAAAACTTCCAAAATGCTCAATGCTTTAAAATTGTTAAATAATGGCTTGTCAAACTAACTTATTATTTTCAGAATCAATATAATAGCATAATTTGAATATAAAACAAAAATTTATTTCACTGTTATAAAACTGTTTATGACTTCTATTCATAATGTAAAAAGAATGAAATATAAATACATAACTTAGTGCAGTCAAAAACA
>BMAO01029356.1:0-15474 GCA_019973975.1 Trichonephila clavata
CACTATAGGTTGAGTAGATTTTTGCGAAAAGTGTACCGGAATCACTAAAAATGCATTTTGAGGAAAATGCAATTAAATATATTTTCATCAATGATTTGTAAAATAAATATTTTTTTAATGCAATCTAAAGCCATACCATTATTAAATTGGAGTCTTTTTAATTACTCTTTCCTTACTTCATCAACACGTGTTATCAGCGATTCACACCTCTTCCATTTAAAAATATCAAAGTTTTTATGTCTATAAGTTTTAATAATTTTACTTTACTTTGAACATCATAATTGCAGGATATTATAAAATTCCTTACACATATTTTTATAACAATAAAAATGTTAGAAAACAAAGAAAATGTTTTTGATCAATTTAAGAATTTAATTTGATTACAATTTAAATGAACTCTCTGTTTTTAAAAATTATAACAAAAGAATCTCTGTTTTTGTATTCATACGTATGAATATTTATTTATTTTAAAGTAAAACCATAGTAAATAAACATATATAAGAGCATTCAAATGTTAATATAAGCAGTTAGGAAAAACGAATAACTATTTTACAAGCTGGTATTTAATTTAGAATAATACTCAAGATCCACTTTGTACTATATCCATTTCATTTATATAATTTGAACTACACTAAGTATTAATTATGCAAAACTAGACATACTTAACATTTCAAAAAACAAAATTTTATTTTAAAATTTGTATCTAATCATTTAAAATTTCCATACTTTTTGCTCAAAAAATGTAGAATTTTCAATAAATTTGAACATATAATATAGAAAAATTACATTCTTTAATAGAAAAATTAGTTTTTATATATACAATACATAATAAAAAATACAGATTCTGAAGAAAGTGTACCTGAATCACAGTTACATCACAATTGTTTACAATTTTAAAATTCCTTTTTCTAGCGTTCTAATTATCGAATTCTATAAATAATGCATCTGCGGATGCAGCAAAGTGCCCTCTATTTTTTAAAAGCAAAAGAAAAAAAAATGCAAGTTTGTGAAGGACTTTCACGTCTTCAGTTACCTGAAGACATTTAGACTTTAAATATTTGTAGGTACTACTCTTATGTGCCCAATACCAGGGTTTTTCTTTTCAACACACAGTTGTGACGTCATAACTTAATTTTTCGTAATTTCTCCTCGTAAACAATGGATTGTATAAGTTCAGTTCTTAGGCCATTTTTATGTATTCGAAAGAGGAATCTAACTATGCAGGGTTTGTACGCTATTTTTGGGCACCCTGTATATTATTTAAATAAGAAGAACCTTGAGTAGGAAATAAGATTATTGTTTAATTATATTCTTGAAATGGGGCTTAAAATCTAAGATCAATGACTCTTAAGCATTTTCCTTACGCTGTTTAAAACGAAAATAAATTAATGAGTTGCTCATAAACAATTTAGGTATCGATACTGTCCATACGAAATGTAATGTCTGGTAGAGTAATTTTATAAAATATTATTTAGTAGCGTAGAGTATTTAATTTTTACAGAAATTTTGTAATGAAGTGAATGTTTATATTTCAAGTATAATGATTATTCGATTAATAACAGTATTTAAATTATTTAAAACGAAATAAAACTAATTTATTCGTAGTACAAGATTACTTTTGCATTCACGATTATCAGGATTTGGAACACTTTAAATATATATCATTATTAAAGTTTTGATTGTATTACTCATTTCCTCAACAAATTCAATCACTTGGAAAATAGTAATATATATATAATTTTAATCCGATAACAAGATAATAAGCACATCAAAATAGATACATTATTTTACGTTTTTAAACATTTTTTAATATAAACTTTTAACGATATTGTTTCAACATAATATTTGCCTTAATAAATCAAGTACCTTACATTTTTTAAAATATATATTAAATTAAAAATTATCCTCTCAAGTATAGTACTTGATTTGCACATCACAAAATTTCTTTCAATATCACAGCACTAAGTTGCGGTTTTCATTTAGATGCTGTGTGATAACTTCTGCCATCTTACGGCAAGAAAAAAACTAATTACTACATAATTTGATCAAATGACCAGAAAATAATGCAGTCAAAACGATAAAAAGTTGATTTAGCTCAGGTTTGCTTAGAAATTGATATTATTTTCTTAAATTATATATATACCTTGTGTTAAGTCATTTATTTTGAAAGTTTAAGATTTATTTTTGTAAAAAAGAAATAAGCAGCTGTTAGATATAAATGAGAGATACATGGATACAAAGTTGAAATTAGGAAAGAAACAAACCTAAAGAAATATGCTTACATTTCTTTTTCTTTATTCCTCCATTTTAACACAAAGAAAGGAATATTGATTGAATGTTGGTTATTTAATATCTAAGATATCAAAAATGAAAAAAATATCTTACTTGTCATTTTTATGTTTAATTCTTTTTTAAATTACTGTCGTACTCTTTTCAAGCTCTTATTCAAAATAAAATTTATAAAAATATCGCCAACATAGAGCGAGTGGCCCTTCACCTCCTTCAAATTCCTTATTCTTACATTCTCCCGGGTAAACCAAAAATACGTATCTTATAGTTTAAATAGCGCCATCTAGTGCAATACATGAACCTAACATACTGCTTTCCATGAAGAAATTATTCTTGACGTAGAAGAAGTTTACATAATTTATGAATTGGTCTTTTAAATAGATCTTTAACAGTTTTAAGAGTTACTACTTTTACCACACCATCCTTACCTGGATGCGTTTAAATTATTTTAACTAAAGGCAGGTTACTGGGGGAATATTATTCTCCTTAATAATTGCAATTTATCCAACTTTAAAATTATTGTTGGTATTTCATTTGTTCTGTTTGTAAATTACTTAAATAATCAACCTTCTACTTTTCCAAAATCTTAATTTCATTTTTTGGACAATATCCAATCGGAACGAAAGAAAGTTTATCACATTGTATGCTCAGGGGAAGAGGTAATAACTCACCTATGAGAAAATGAGAAGGAGTTAAACATTTAAACTATCTGGATCATTGTCACTATCAAAGAGACTAGAGGCCTGTGTTAGAATTGCCTCTACTTTGCTCAAAAGTGCTGAATCCTCAAAGTTAAATTTGTTTACAATGACCTTTTTAAATTGTATTTAACACTTTAATCCTGCTTCCATAATCCTCCAAAATGAAGACTCAATGGAGGGCTAAAATAACACTCTATATTCACTTGGGATAAAAAATATCAAAAAATGTTCATTTTCACTAAGTTTTGAAACAAAATTAAATATTTCTAACAAATTTCTCCTTCAACCAACAAAAGTGGTACCATTATCACAATAAAGGTGCTTAGGTGCGCCTTTTTTAGCACAGAAGCGTTTCAATGAGGCAATAAAAGCTTCCGAAGTGAGATCACTCACTAACTCTAAATGTAGAGCTTTGGTAGCCAAACACAAAAACGGGCTATATATCCCTTAATAGTCTTTGCTCCTCTACATCTGTATCTTAAAACATTGATAGGTTCAGAATAATGTACACCACAAAGAGAAAATGGTCTACTGGGATTTACTCTATGGGCTGGCAGATCACCCATCAATTGTTTGGATGCAGTTGCCTTATACCTACAACAAATTATACATTTATGAATACATTTTTTTACAATCTTTTTTACACCAATAATCCAATAAGTTTGCTTAATAATACATAATAATACATTACATCCAGCATGCAAATATTAAATAGGATACATATTTACAATTAAGTTACAAATCTCATGTTGATTTGGCAAGATGATTGGGTGCCAACATCATACTGGAAGACACTTTTTGTGTTTCTTCTTTTAGTATTTTAGCTAATAAGTGTTAATTTGAAATCCGGAGAATTAGGCGACCCTGGAATGAAAAGGAAAAAAAAAATTGCAAAATTTAATAAAAGAATTGAAAACATCCTAATAGAATTCGAAACATCAAGCAACCTAGAAAAATATCTAAAATCTTTAATTTTTGTAACCAGGTTGGATTAAATCCAAAGGTAAATGATATTTATGCTTTTATAATAAAAGTTAGTTAGTATTTATTTACTTGTATTTATTTTTCTTTTATCTACTTGTATCTTGTGTATTTTATTTCTAGTATTTATTTTTACTTACTCAATGAAACTAATTAATTTTATGGCAATTGCATCTGTTCTAATATTTATTTGACTCTAAAATACAGTTTTCCACAAAATGCCTGTATAATTCGCTCATACCTTTCATTATATTGTTACTTACTATTAATTTTTAAATATTCCTCTGAAAGTTTTTATTTGTATTACATTTCACTATGTTTAAAATGTATTCGCACTATAACATCTTAACAATTTAATACAAGTGATTAAATTCGATTGGAAAAAATGTATTTACCCTTGTAATTCGGTAGTCGAATCTGTTCTAAGATGGGGGGAAAATGTGTCCGCTCAAACCACGATGAGTTTGAAAGTATCTGCTCAGCCCACGAAATGTTATGTGTCCGCTGTAGCTACGCAACCCTCCGAACAGTTTCTCTTCTAAAGGCGGTATCACACGTAAAGTTTCCGTGCAATTTTTTCACCCAACTTTTCGCCGAATCTGAGGGGGAAGGGTTAGTGTAAACAAAACGACATGCTCTGACGTCAGCCACTCTCTTTCTCCACATTGAAACATTACTTGCTGATTTTTCTGCTTCGAAAACGACCATCCAATATTATTTCTTTTATTTCGCTGGCGCTTTTTTGTTTATGGGGGTAAACAGAAATGGAGCATCATTCTGTTTAAAATACTATACGCCGTTAAAATACTGTACACCATTAAAATATTATACGCCATATCTGATGCGAAGCTACCACCATTACCGCCCTCTTGTTTATGACGTAGGGCGCCGAAGAACCCCATTGGCTGGAATTTCAAGCAACTTTCATTTAGAGCAACTTTCTCAGCTCACTGGCAAAAAGTTGTTTGGAAGCCATTGCTATGACAACGGAGTAAAAATTGCATGAATTGGACCAAAAATTGCACCAAACGTGTACGTGTGATAAGGCCTTAACACTTGTTTCTCAAAAACGACTTCGAATTTTAAAACACCACTTTACCAATTTGTATTCTAGACATGTTCAAAAAGCAATTTATGAAATTTTTTTTTTTGATTTTTGAACCTATTACATGATTGAACCCATTTTTCAAATTAGATGTTCAGTGCAACAGATTGAATTCAGTTAATTCGAACAAAAATGCAAGAATACAATTGGAAATAAATTAAAAATTTGTTTTTCTTTTAAAGTCATAGAAGTCTAACTATCAGAAACTTAGTTACCTTAACTTACATAAAAAAATGGAAATTTTCAAAAATGTTTAAAAACATTGAAATTGTTTTATAAATGAGTTATTATAATGAAGTAATATATATTAAGGTCTAAATGGCGTTTTTAGAGTAAGTACCTCTAAAACTAATGGTTGAATATGAATAACATTTGAAACGTGGGTCACAGAGCATTTCCTACCAAGTTCTAAAGCAATAAAAGAACAACATGATTAAATAATTTTTCTAAGTTCATTTAGTATGTAAATTAATTCATTAAGACCGACAATTAATAGCCTTCGAGCCATTAATAATTAAGTTTGATTAGTGATAAAAATTGTAGAAGTTTTCAAAAGTGCCTAACATTTTTCATGAAAAAACTGTACAATCTCAAGCTCTTGTTAAGTACCAGTATAAAAAGAAATATAATTAGTTCAATAAATATTACACTGTCGTAGAAAAAAAATAAGTGGCATACTAAATTAAAGGAAAGTTTTAACGATTCTGAAGTTTCTCGGTTCCTGAATCCATAAAAATGGGAGATTTCTCTTTTGGTGAGTCAAGGATTTATGCATAATAGAATATGGATTACTGTGATTACTGTATATAAGATTTGTTTTCTCTCTCTCACAGAAAAAAGATGCTTCAGTGCTTGAAAATGCTTATAACATTTATTTTATTTTATTTTAGTTTAAGACCACAGAGTGGATTTATATTTCTAAGTGATGTAGATATTGTAATTTACCAAAATAACTGGATTTTAACCAATATTTAAATTTATTCCCCTTTTAATAGATTTTACAAATATGCATAACTTTTTAAAAGATTTCACGATGTACATTTAAAAAAATCATCTCCAAATTTTTCCTGCAATTTCATTATACCAAGTATTCTAATGATCAAATTTTCAAGGCTTGTTCTTGTTAATTTTGGTCATGGATGGTGTTATTACTGCTCAACAATCATGTAAAATAGATAACATTATATTAGACCACTTGTGAACTTAACCATTCGTCGTAAGGGAGGTCTATCTCTGTAGTCAATTAATAAGGCCGTTCTGATGTTGTTGTAACCTTTAGCACAACTTCTAATGTAGACGCATAGTCATGATACGTAAAAGTGGTTGGATATACCGAGCAATAAATAAGCTGTCATTTTCAACGTACAGACTTGCCTCAGAAAAAGTGGGCGCAAAGAATTCATCGCGGCGGAATCATCATTCTGAAAGATGGAACTACACAAAAACAAGACAATCGAAAGGTCATGCAACATATCTCAACTGCTTCAATATCTTACGTAAAACATTTCTTCCATACGTATCAAAGCAGAAAATTATGAGTGCCAGCTGATTCACAATGCATAATGTTTGGTAATGAGACCCCCTTCAATTTTGGAGCAGATGGCATCAGATCCTTGCATGGAGTCCAGTGCCAAAAGATAAATCTTTGTTTTACAGAACCATATAACAATACCCCTGGTGTTATAGAATGAAGTGCTATCTCTTATTATTACGGACTATCTCTTGGGCTTCCCTCTTCAGCTAACTTAGGGTTTTCTATGAGGTTTCAGTGAAGACTTAGAAATAATCTTCTCGTAAAGGAAACGTGGTATACAGATGTGTTGTAATCTATAAAGCGATATGTAAATTGCAGTTAGAAAGAGAGAGAACAGTTATATTGTCAGATGTCATATTTTTGGTATCTGTTTGTGATAGCCTCGACATCGACTCATAGATCCAGTTCGAATAAAAAACTTAAGAGTTCGCAACCTTCATATTTTGTTTGTCAATCTTTTTGGATGCCGTTACCCTCTTATGGCTGGTTGCTACCAGTCATTCTGTGTACAACTCTGAAGGCACCACGGAAAAATGATGTTATTCTGAGACATATTAGGGATATTCTTCAAGACATGCTATTCTGAGGCTATTTTTTAAAGGATATCACAATATAGTCCCTGCGATTCAGATACGAGTGTGGTTCCAGAAGTACCCAATCCAAGAAAGAAAACACAAAATTTTGGAAAAACATGCATTTATTTTTCAACATAACCTTCTTTCAGCTCTATACACTTTTCCCAGCGATGTTCAATAAGTTTGAAACCATTTTTATAGTAAGAACTGTTTTGCTCCTCAAAATAGCGATTAACTGCCAACTTCACTTATTCATCGTTGAAAAATCTCTGACCACTGAGCCATTTTTTCAAGTTTGAAAATAGAAAATAATCCGAGGGGGCTAAATCGGGTGACTAAAGTGTATGAGATAGCAATTCAAACTTTAATTCATTAATTTTGGCCATTGTGGTAACGGATTTGTGAGCAGGTGCATTGTCTTGATGAAACAACGCTTTCTTCATTTTTGCTTGATTTCTTCGCTCAAACGTTCCAATAATTCGCACAATACTCGACGCTGAGAGTTTTTTTTCAAGAGAGTCAAATAAAATTATCCCACGAGCATCCCAAAAACCCAGCATCCATCTTGCACATAGCCTTCTTATATCCAAATTTTCAGATAACTGGCGATGCATTGCACTTTTTGAAATGCCTGCTATGTCTGCTAGCAAGCGCAATTTCAGTCGACGATCCTCCAGTACCGCTTTGAGGAATTTCTTCACCATTTCTGAGTTGTCTCCTCATTTGGTCGACCATTGCGATGCTGGTCTTTGCAGATCGTACGCGGCCTCGCTTAATTTCTGCTACACAATATTTTATTGTTATAAACGAAGGAGCAGACTCTCCTAGAGTAGAATCTAGTTCAGCTTTTATATTGGTAGGGCTGAGACCTTTAAATAAAAGTATTGTATCACATAACGACGACCAATTTTCTCCATTTTCACAAATCCATTGAAAACGTTCAATAGTAATGGCTTCCAAGCAAATACTAAACAACGTGGCGTCTTCAAACTTGAAACATACGCTGATTAGATTGCGTACTTTCTAAAACAGTAATATTTTTCAAAGAACTACCGTGATCTCTCGGTCAGGTCGGGTACTTCTGGGAACACCCTCGTATGTTTGGGCCGATTCCTCTTATCTGATACTGTTCTTTGATCAGTAAATTCATTACCTTTCGCCGATGGAGCATGAATATGATATAAAGAATCACTAGATTTGGGCACCCTGAAAATGTTGTCACATTTCTGAAGCAATAATTGATGAATATCTGGTAGAATGTTATTGCAACAGTATATTAGGAATCTTTATCTCTGATCCTCTTTATACGATTACTCTTTTCTTGATTTATGATCCTCATTACATTGATAGATAGAAGCTTTGAACGTGCATTAATAAATGAATTCTTATCGTATGTATTTTTATAAATTAGATGCTTCAAAGAGGTAGAAGTAGAAGATTTATTTTTTATATTAAATTGTATTTAGAAATGGATTCATTAGAACAATCCAAATCATATAAATCAAGAGCTATGATCGGCCATACATTAACGGCGAAGCAAAATATTCAAGAATCACAGCTCATGTTCTATATTTGAAGGGATCAGTAGGGAGTAGTACATTATAAACTGCTGAAACTGAATGGATCTATCTCGGGGTTTGCTACCGATTATAATTTAGGCGTTTCAGGTGAGCATTAAAGGGGAAATGGCTGGAATACGAGCAGAGATATGACAAAGTGATTTTTCGGAACATCAATGCTCAACCACATATGTGTGTTTCACCACTAGTCAAAAGCTATTAGAAAATTCTTACATGCGATCTACCGCCGTATTTCTGAACATTTCCTTTGAAACTACAACTTGTTTCATTCAATGAATTAAGATTTATACGAGAAGTATTTCCATTCTTACGAAAAATGCAGAAAATGGGTTCATTCTTGGTTTGCCTTTAAAGACTAGTCATTCTTCATATCTTACCAGAAAAATTGGAAGATATATAGTGGTCAGCAATGTATAATATTTCGAGCAATCAATTTGTTACCATTTTTGCACTATAAGAAGCCCAGTGGCTGAGTGGTAGTATTTCGCGCACCACAGGTCCGGAGTTCAAACCCCGTGCTGGGCAAGGTCGATTCAGCCTTTCATCCCTTCAGTGGGTCGATAAATGAGGACCATGATTGCTTGGGAACTAAGCACTGGATGTTTCGCGTCAGACAGACCACCTGATTGGAATATCTGCTCGTGCACCTCAGTGCCTACGGTCACGTTTACTGAAATGGGCACAGTTGGCCTTGGCTCTCATTGGCTGTTGCACCACTAAGTTTAGTTTTGCACAATAAATTTCCAATTTTCACAAAAATTCTTAACTACTTATGTGTGCACTCAATAATAATAAAATATATAGTCCAATTCGTTTCCCATTGTTTTGTCTACTGCCTATTTTACATAATCTTTAGTAATATTTAAAAATTATTTGTAAACTTTTAAACAAGATATGGAAAGCAAATTCCTCAGAAAATAATGAATAATTCTGTGCACATTTTTGTGGTTTTGTTTCAAGCTATTTTTGTTTTTTCATTACATTCTTTTGTGTTAAACAGATGCTCTGAAAAGTGTCAGTAAAATTATAAATATTTCAATAATTGCTGCAGAAATCGGCTGCTTGAATTTTAAAAAGGTATTAAAATCGATTTTAAATAAAAGTTATTAAAGGAAAAAAAACAAGCAAAAATATTTTTTTTGTTCGCAATCCATGACTGAAAATATTGACACGTGTTTTCTTTGCTTGGGAATTTAAATGCTAAAAAAATACGGGACATTTCCAATTGGATTATGCGAAAGCATCTACTATTCAATCATAAATCAAGTAAGAAATTAATTTTTGTTCTAAAAGCAAGACGAAAAATCATATTCCTCTAACATAATCTCACGATTTTATCTACTTGCCAATTAAATTTAATTTTTAAACCGTAGACTTAGAATATCATTGAAAACAATATATAACTGATTCTGGATTGAATGACTTTATTCAGTGCCACATGTGGAATTTCCATACGTCAATTTTTTAACTACACCTACACATTGCTCCTTTAATTTGCCCCCACATTGCATATGGCACCTAGCAGTCGAATACATAAAATAAATTGCTATAGTAGCTGGAGAGTCAAAAAAGTCCAAAAAAGGACATCCTTCAAGCTTGCTAAGAAAAAAGTGGCTCTTTAGTTAATAAGGCAGAAATACATAACACGCAATCAAGAGTATCAACAAGTCCAAATTCTGAAAAGGTGAGCCTGTATATATCAGTGTTCAGTCATAAATCTGAAACAAGCCACACAAATAGCTCTTGGCAGATACACAGATCTGTCTGTTTAGTATAGAAGACCCATTCTTCCCAGTGGCAATATCCCTCTAATAAGGGAATCTAACTTTATGGAAGTGCTCTCTAATAATCCGTTTAATGTTTCTAAGAGGAATATGTGTGCTACGTGTTGATGAAACCACAGCCCTCTTTAGTGAGTGCATCTGTCTGCAAGGAAAATATTACAATACATCATCTAATAGAATTTTATTAATTGGTTTTGGTATTTTTAGTTATAAATATCATAAATATCATAGATCACAACAATAAACAAGAAGACTTATTATAATATAAAATTCAGTTACTTTGCTGCTTTGTCACATGCACAAAGAGGGTAAAGATATATCGTATACTTAAGCGCAAAGGTCATGCTCTAGTGGTATTGGAAACATTAGATTTAAATGCAATAATTTCGTTTTAACATTGGTACACTAAATCTCGTTTCAGCAGTTGACAATGGTTGCGTTTATTCAAAGTCCCACAAAATATGAAATCAAATTTTTCATATATTTACTACCCAGTGCAAAATATGAGTGCTGAACAGATTGTTTGCAATGAAATGAATTATAATCAACGTTGAGAATCAGTAATGTATAATGAAGTATATATATATATATATATATATATATATATATATATAATTCAATTTTTTTTTCATAACACACAATCAATGTTAAAGGCAGACATTAGTGTGGTTGATCACCTGTCGTCATTAACGAACTGAAGATACAATTCGGAATGGTCAACTCGTTCTGGGATAGTTTTACAACTCTACTTCGCAGCTCTTAAGATAATGTTTCAAGAATTTGTAACTGTACCTTAATTTTTTAGAATACAAAAAGTTTTTTGTAAATTGGTTACACTGAAAGGAAATTAATAATGCCAATGAAGTTGAGATACGATGGAGTAAGAATTTTATGGTTAGATGGTACAAATAGTGTAGGACTTGTCAAAAAGAGAAATTTAAGAATGAAAAAAATCGTAGTATCTTTAATTTCCAGACAAAATTCCATCATTTCATTTATTCTACATAAAATCTGAATAATTAGCGCAATTATTTTGTTTTCAAAAATGTGTGCATATTTTTCTATCAGAAATTAAGAATCATGCGGGGAACATTATATATGAACATTTAAAGATTTTTTAATGAAACTATGAATAATATTTTTTCATAAAAAATGTAATGCTGGTGTTTCTATGAATTCTATTCAATACTTTGTGAAGGACATTATGAAGTAACTTAGAAAATAAATTTGGGATCAAAATGTTTATTTATACGGAACAAAAACGTTAAAAATATTTCAAAAACTATTAATCTGGAAAATGTTTGTTTAAAAATACAATCAAATTAATATGTCGGGGAAAAGGAATATTTTGAATCAAAATACAAATAATATAACGAAAAGATTATTAACGATTATTAAACAAAAATTTTGAAAAAAAATCAGATTTATTTGAGTATTGTTCTAATATTCAAAATTTTACTTTACTATACCAATGAAAAATTTCTCTTAAAATTCTAGTTGAATTATATTAAACTCACACAAAAATTAAACATTTCTTCACTTATTACGTAGTTCATGAAATATAATTTATAGTTAAGCAGAAATTCACGAAATCATTGGATATACGATCAATATTTCTCAAAATTTAAAGACAACTGTGAGGCTAGCATTTTTGTTTCGCGAATTTAAAATGATTTATTCTTTATTTGAACTCCTTGATATATTTTGAGACCGAACAATTTTGACTATACATGTAATACACTTATTCCTTTTTTCTTCAATTACTCTTTTCATTCCATACAAGATCTTTCAATTACATGCGGATGGGCTGAACATTTTCCCCATCACTCGTGTTTTCGTTAACTGAAGAAAGTAATGATGTGGCTATAATTTTTGTGGTAACTGTTCTTTAAACACAGGACAATATTTTATAAAAAAGCCCATTCAGTTTCGGTTTGAAGTAGGATATTTTTTAGTTTCTTACATTAAAATGCAAGAATTTTCAAAAACAAATCAACATGCTCAAGAGCTTTAACTTAAAATCGATACATGATCGTAAAGAAATATCTTTGCTAGTCAAAAATTGCCGTGTATAATGTGCAACTATGTTCCTTTTGGAATTCCCCTTTGCATGAATTGATCAGAGTATCTCTACCGTAAAGAATATATAAAGAAAACAAGCTTGGTCAGACGGCGGAGAATTCCGTGCTCATTTTTGTTTCATATTTTATTTAAGGGAAATTTATGTCGTACTCGAAACGATCTACTGAAATTCTGTGCTTATTGCTATACTCTTCTCATTCAATACATTATAAATATATGTTGCAGCGTATGTTGCTTTTCAAATTCATATTAAAAACGGAAGAGAAATCGAATACTACTGCTGTTTTAGACAATATATCAATATTAATACTATTTTGTGTAGTTCTAATACATATAACTGGCAAAGGTGGAGGCCTTTAGATTAAAAAATTGGCAAAATATAAAATTAAAGCTCTGTTTAAAGTGATACTATGACGGATGAAATATAAAAAAAATACAATTAATTAATTAGGATTTATGTTATGTTAAAAATGTACCCATCTCTGGTTGGTAATGAAATTAAAGTTTGATATTAATACAGTGCCAATTTAATGCAAAAAAATTTCTCTTTTTCCTTTATATTTTTGAAAGAAGTTTTAATATTAATGAATACGTTTAAAGTTAATTCAAAGGAATTATTTTAGCTTTTTGCACCATAAGCATAGCAAACAATTACACATTTATATTATCTATTTTATTATCAAAATCAGATTTATAGGAGCTGAGAATATATTTTTCTTTTCTTACGTTTTGATTATCCAACTCTCAGTTCTTTATGATAAATGTTATCTTATGTACTTTGAATTATCAGGTTTTAAAACTACACAATGAGTTAGGGAAGAAAAACTATTTTGTTACATAAATTAGAATTTTATTAATTTAATTTCAACAGAGGATTCTGTGTTAGAAGTCTGAATATTTCAACAAGCAGCATCTTTAAGGAAAATGAACTTTGATAGAGTAGAATCAATTGATACATATGCAAATAGTATCTGGAGCATGATACAGATGTGAGATAAGAGACCCCAAAAGCATGGAAACAGCGAGGTGTGCAAGACCACATAAAAAGATGGAGAAAATGTTCCTTCCCAGATATTCATTGCAATTAAAAGCAATTTCCTAGGTGTAATATGGGTATGATAAACCATGAGGGCACCTTTATACGTGATATATACTGCTGTTTGTAAAAACAAATGCCTTGAGGGTGCCTTTATACAGGATCCCCTCACGGCAAACCATCGACGTTTGCGTCTGCAATGGTCATGAGCACAGAGCCTGGCAAGCTGATTGGCACCAAGTTGTCTTTTCAGATGAATCGCGCTTCAATTTGTTGGACCATAATGGCCGCATTCGTGTTAGATACTATGCCGGTGAACGCTGTTTTCTAGAGTGCATTATCGAATGACATAGTGGCCTAAATCCCGGAGTTAGGGTTTGGGGTGCGATTTCGTATCATGGACGATCGAATTTGTTACGAGTTGAGGGTCATCTCAATAGCAACAGGTACGTCCGTGAAGTGCTACAGCCCGAAGTCATTCCGTCCTTAAAGGCATTCCTGGAACTATCTTTCAGCAGGAAAATGCATGCCTACATGTTTCACAGATTCGAGACTTCTGTTCAACCTAACACATGCCACTTCTTCCTTGGCCTGCTTATTCGCATGATATGTCGCCAACTAAGCACATGTGGGATTTGGTTGGTCGGCGTCTTGCTCATGATTCGCGTCCTGCAGCTTCAAAATATGAACGTTTGCTGCGCATACAAACATATGGAATTCTCTTCCACAAGCATACATTCAAAACTGTTTGACTCCATGCCACGTCGTATAGCAGCACTTATTGCAGCGCGTGGCTACACCAAATACTGATTTCGGACACTTAATACTGTTTTTTTGCTTTGAAAATTTCGCGATTTATTTGTACTAATACAAGTCGTTTCTGAATTAAATTTCATTTAGTTCTGATGATTCCTTCATGGTGTTGCATTTTTTACAAACAGCAGTACAGTGTATGCGAAAAGAAACTCTCAATCAGTTTCCTTTTTTGTCTGAACAGCAGTTCAGAAGTTGTCTGGCAATTTGATACATTGTGTATTTTCCTGTAGTTCCATTTTAATGTTTCCAATATACAGCAGCTGATTAGAAAATATTTGCGCTGGTTGATCATCTTGCAATTCAACTCGTGTGTTTATGGTCAATCGAAATGTTTCAAAGTTTCGCCATAAAAAGCGATTGTTTTAAATTTACGATAAAAAAGCGATTGTTTTAAATTTACGATAATCTCGCGATCAAACGTAAATCAAGGAATGACTTGTAATGTCGGTCGGAAATTGCCAGAAAAAAACAGGACAGCACCACCGATTATTTTTTCGTTGCCATTTAAATCTTACAAAATTCTATGTAAGGCTTCGAGTGAATATTTATGAGCCATAGTACTCTCATTGCAGATTATGATTGAACTCTTTTGCAATACCGTAGCCATTCCACTTTTTATAATGTTAAGCATTGTGTCTGGTTTCTCAGGAATGTCTAATGGTAGCTAAAATTCTGAAAGTGCAGTTTGCCCATCATTTAAAATAGAGGCAGCAATGCCTGAATGCCAATTGCAGTGGCACCAATTCCACTTGCATTTGCCAATGCAATTTTCTATTGATCGTATTTTCGTTAGGCTGCGTCTGAAAGTTTAGTAGCTACAGTTAATAAAAATACGGTCGCGGGACTCGAACGCAAAGCCACTTGACCTCATTTCGGCAATATTCAGAACAATTAAGGGATTTTCTGAAATCCGAATACAGATTCTCGTTTCCCATCCCGAGACGCACCTGGTGCCCACTTTTAGCACCTCTGCTTCTGAAAGTTCCTTCCT
>BMAO01029357.1:0-69614 GCA_019973975.1 Trichonephila clavata
CACATCTAGATAAATTCGTCGTCAATGCTAATGACTTAAAATGATATAAATTATAAGGTTAATATATTAACTAAATAACTTAATGTAGCTATATATTAACTTCCAAAATAAAATATTATTTATCCTCAAAAAGCTCGATTTCTTCAAGAAGTTAAAAATATGGATCTTAATAGCCCATAACTTAATAATAACAATAGTCCTAACATTTTACCGTTTCCGATGTTTTGCACACATAGAATTCCACAGATAACTGATTAACTTTCTTTAAGGGCCATTTTTGTAGCTTTCCGATAGCAAGCTCTCCCCGTAAGCCCATGTTTGCATGTTCGATCCCGGTTAGAATCCATAGATTTTCTGGATGCAAAAATTATCTGCACGTTTGTCATATGATTATGTGGCATGTAAAAGAGATCCCCTAAGTTTTAATTTGGCTCGGGTACTTCAAAGTTAAATCACGAAAATTTAAATTTAGCATCCGAAGAGAGCTTGAGTTGGATAACAAATTCAAACGTTTCAATTTGGTAGCGGGAACCACCACTAGATAGAGCCACCAATGAAATGACTCCCTCTTGGGGACTTGCTATGTCTGGAAATGGCTTAGCTGCCAAAATGCAACCCATTTGAAACAAAATTAGTTTAAGGAGTCATAACTAGATTATATACTCGACAATACTGACTGAGAAAAGCAATTATAAACGGTTCAAGAAGTCAAAAAAAATTACTTTTCGCATTAAGTTAGTATGGATTTGCAATATTTTATAAAAATAAGTACTCGATTTTAATTTTATTCATTTAGATAGCTTCATTCTTTTTTTTTTGTTGAAGATTTAACCTTTTATAAGGTGCATTCACATTTTTATTAGAAAAATAAAAAATATATTTATACGATATATTTCAACAATAAATATATATATATATATTTCTCATTAATACTCATAAGACACATAATAGAACTTAGAAGACGATGTTTATTCCAAGATAAAATTAAATATTACTAACACTGAAGAATTGATAAATATTCTACTTAAATCAAAAATAATTTCTATTATTAAATAAGTTTTAAAAGGAAATACTTTCGTTAATTAAAAAAAATCATAGTAATATTTCTCTCTTTCTTAAAATTAATATCTTGTTCGCCTTTCTTATTTTAATTTAATTTTTTTCCTGTTTATCTCTGGTATATTTTTCTTTTTAGGAAAAAAGAATTGAATAATCATTTGAAGTCTGATGTTTAATGTATAAATTTAAATATTCCACTCAACTTCTGTTTCCTGAAAAAAAAAATCTTTTTAACCTGTGAGCATATATCGAGCTAAAAACCTAGTTAACCTCACTTTTTTTTTGATGCCAGGAAAAAGCACGATCAGCGTGTTTTTTAAACACCATATCTTTACAAGGCAAAACTGTGCGCTCAAAAGTAAGAAATATTATTTCATAAACAATGGAATTTGTTATAATAATAAATAAAAATTTTAAAGTTATTTAATCACAATTAACTTAATTACTATAAATAGAAAAAAATGCAAATATTTCCTAAACATAATAAACAATTAGTTGAAATGTAAATTATGTTATCATAATTAACTGTTCTCTTCGCAACCGAAGGAAAAGCATTAACTTTATTTCGATGAGATATTTTTTTCTGTATGAACTCACGTTTGTGAGATTATTTGTTATTTATCCCTAACCTTTTTATGGAATTGTCATTCAAGGTCATGGATTTTATACTTTCGATCAAGCTACCACATTTTTGCCTGACTTTTCGGATATTCTAACTACTAAGCAGTCTAATCTGCATTTAATCATGATTTTAACAACAGTTTCTTAACTTTTGCTTTCAAGAAAATTTAATTGGCCGCTGTAGCCGAGTGATTTAGGTATCGGATCGTGGCTAGCATGTCATGAGTTCGATCCCAGTACCACTGAAGACCCGCCATGTAGGGGAGCGATGCAAGTTAAATCTGTCCAGAGGTCAAATGTCCTCCCTTTGGTGTGTGGGGTAGTTAGGAGAGGGGGTGTCAGCTCAGGTGTCGTCCGAGTCACTTGACCATGGTTCAAAATTACGCGGACCGTCCCGAAAAGCCCTCGTGTAGCTGAACAGTGGGACATTAATATTCACTCACTCAAGAAAATTGTAAAAGAAAAAAAAGTGCTAATATAATCATTTTACCGTCACGGTATTAAAAAGAAACAGTTACACTTAACTATAGAATGAGTATTGGGAGAAAAAAACCAGTAAAAACCGGTCTATTATAGGGTTACATTCTTCTTCTCGAAAATGGTTTGCCAAATGGATAGATTTATCTTTCCAAGTTGGCAATATTTCATTTTGTCGCCATATGAAGGGCGTCAACTTGAATACGACTCAAGCAGCTGTATGAAATGATGAAGAATTAGACTGAAAAAACACAGTGAATTATTTTCTGATAAAACATTACTATTAAACAATTTTTTAAGTAACGTTTTTATATAAAAATAACAAATTACAAGTATTTGATTCAAATGCATTTTTTTTATCTAAAGGAATAGAAATATTTTTTTAATGTTATAATAATGTAATCACGAGAAACTTCATAAAGCAAAATGATTATGCCGTGAAAAATAAATTCTTCTTTGGGAATCCACTCAACAATGTTATAAAAATTGCATTTTGGAAAAAAAAAAGTTAAAGAAATTTTTCTTCCACGGACTCCAGGAGCCCCCAGTGCCTTTTTAGGGGGTTCACGATGGTATCATTTATGTTAAGATCTCCCTTCTTTACATATTCTGAAAAACCTCGTGGAAAACTTAAAGACTTGTCGCCCTAGACAACACCACAGGGGTGAAGCAAACACCGTTCAGCCGTATCAGTGATATGGGGCCCCCATGTGTAACTGCAATCCCACTAACATGACTTTAATATCTAAAAAGGGGCCCCGAATGAGTTTTGTGATTTAAGGCCCACTCAGAACTAGCAACGCTAATGCTACATCAGTAAAGTGTGCTCTAATAAAAATATTTACTAGAACATATATTTCGATCAAGAGTACTAATTTAGTTTCTTTTTTATTGTTTGTAGCGCGACATATAAAACAGTACTAAAATACAATATTATCAATATATATATATATATATATAGAAATCTATAGAGAGAGAGAGAAAGAGGAGAAACACACTTGTGCAAAGATTAAGGTATCCGACTACCCTAAAACTGTGAATTTTGCCAAAAATTGACAATTTTTTTATGATTTTATTTTATGGGCCGTCTTATTAGCTTTATAAAAATACAAAGTTTATCATTTTCCGTTCACTAGAACAAAAACTACAAGTGTTTTAGTAAAAGCAGATGCCATTGCTTTAAGTAAGATGTCGTACTTTAAAACGCGTTTTACTCGAAATGTGATTTTCTGAAAATAATCAAACGGGTCAGCGATTGCTAAAAAAGTTTTGAACATAATTAACTGAAATTTTTTCTGTAAGTTCTGTATAACGGTAGAATTGTTTTAACCTTCAGATTTATCAATCACTGTTTTATGACAAAATTTACAGTCCCTTGTGTGAATATAATCACTGTCTTTTTAAGCATTTTCATATAGTAACCGACATAAAATGCTCAAGTTTTTGTAAAAAAGAAAATATCTCTTATTCTGAAGGTCATTTCAAAATTTAATAGTATAGTGATACATTAGATTGAAAAAATTGAAAATTTGTTTATAAGTCTTTGGTGCATAATGGGCCGCGTTTATGCTATTTTTTGTCAATTTTTACTTATTTTTTCCATTTTAGTAATACTAATTTCTTTTCTTCTTCTTAATTTTAGCACATTTTTCTTAAAATGCACTAAACAAATCTAAAAATAACAAACAAAAAAATCCCATGTCTCCTTTTTTTTAAAAAAAAGTTGTCGCAACCAGTCGGATACCTTAAGTACTGGTTTTATACAGCGATCGAAATACGGTAACGGCTGTCTCCATCTCGATTTCCTAATCGAATTGCACCTGTATTACTTATTTATTTGCGCCCCTACCTTATTTATTTATTTGAAACTAGTATTGCGAAATATTTTTTTATACTTATATAATTAGATGTTAACTGTATTTTTAAAGGGAAGAAACAGAAGTGTTAAAAAATGCATATGAATACTTTCCATACAGAAGAGAACAACATCTCACAAGATAAATTGCTACTGTAAAATAAATAATAGTTTAAGAAAATTAAGAAACACCCTTTTATAGTTAAACGAATTAAGTTGTAACTTAATCTTTTGGTCGCCAAATCTGGAATTTGTCACCAAATCTGGAAATGGCATCTGAAATTAGTCGCCAGGTGCGGGATGAGATCTGAAAATGGAAAACTGTTAGCCCTGATGATCCTGATCAGGACAATTGAGCAAAATTATCAAATTATCGTATTGTCATCGGTACTGGACGAGTGTGCAAAATTTCAAATTAATCTGATCTGTTAAAGTGGTTAAAATTTAAGTTCAAAGATTCCGTTACATACAAGTGAAGCTTATAAAAGGATGTTAATAGCAGAGATAGTCTTACGATTATTAAGGAATCTTTAAATCACTCAGCCATGTTTTGTGAATCAGAAAAGGATTTACAAAATTTTGGATGTCCGCGATATCAGACTGGTATATAAATGGGGGCAGCGGTGATGGAGCTAGTTAAACCATATCACCTTTTATTTAAATGTGTATTTGTGATAAAAGAAAAAGTGGAAAAGGGTATATGGTAAACATGACTACCTTTGTTCTCTATCGGTTGAAACTTATTGCAGCCATTTTCTATGAAAAAAAGTATAAACCATCCACAAATGGGTGAAGAATAATACCTAAAATGCATTCTTAAAATACAAAGCAAGGCAATCAAGAGGAAAAATGAATATCACCAAAAAATATTTACTCTTATTAAATTTTTTTTACCCATTTAGACCTAAAAAACTTTTATTACATAATGAAGAATAGCCGTTTGGAATCAAAACAAGTATGTGGTTTTAGTAGAAATCTGTGCTCTCTTTTTTTACTCGACCATAACACTTTTATGCTACCATTTTAATAGAACTTCAAAAAAGGAAGGAAAAAAGAGAATAATTGTGCCATTTAATGTCTCCATAGCAATTTTCAAAGTTTCAGAATAATTACATAACATAATTTACACTATTTTTCTTTGGTGAAAGTAAAATAAATTCATGCCGTAGAATTCACCATATTATGGTGGGCGGGGATAATGGCCTTAAAAGTTTTATTTTTATAGTTTCAACATATGCTGAATATTTTAAAATATTTAATAAAGAAAAATAGAAAAGTAAATCTTATTTTTAATATAATTCTAGGAACACGATTTTCAAACGGTTTTTTTTCCCCAAAGAAAAACGAAAGTTTATACATTATTCGGAGTTTAATTCATTTATGTTTTAGTGTTATAATTTAATAAACAATTTTTAATAAAATATAAATATATTTTTTTCAGAAAAATAATAAGGTATTTATATTAAAAAGTATATTGTAATTCAAAGGTTTTTAATGTAAATATTTCTTAGATAATCATTACTTTCTTGATGCTTCTGTTGGCTTGCAAAAATATTCCTGACAGGTTGTACAAAAAATTCGTTAAATAAATATGAAACTAATAGTTAGAACGTTTTAGTGAATATTTTAATAGTACAGTAAGTTCACGTTTAACGTTCATTAAACCATAAAGCCGCGCGCGCGATACAAGCATAAGATTATAAACCTTGAAAGTTTTCGTTTTTTCTTTAACTTAAAGTATAAAAACAGATAGTTTTGCAAATTCTTAAATAAATTGTCTATAAAAAGAAATGCTGAGTAACATTTTTTAACTGCCCGTGACATTTGAAAATCTGGAGTTAGAGAAAAGGGTTTAAAAAAAATATAATAATATTAATATATATAGATATACGTATATATCTATACATATACACTGGTGTGCAAAAATTAAGGACGAAGTCGAAAAATTAGCATATCAGCTGAACGAAGAGGCAGAGCGGACAGAAAGACCAATCAGGAATTAAGTGAGTGATGTACGTAGCACATGCGCAGATATGCAGGTAGACTAATGGGGATGTCTGAGTAGTAAAGCATGTTGTCGGTGTAAGATTAGTATTTCTGCAAAGAGATGCACACCGTATAGCAGTTAAAATCACACCGAGTTGCTGCCTCAGCGAGAAATGGCGAATAATAATCTGTTAGACGACATCTGGATGCTTTTACCGAGGTGAATCATTGGAAGTTGGAGGAAGGTCGCAGTGTGACAAGTGTGGCTGCAGAGTACGGAATTGCTCACAGCATCGTTTCATGATTTTGGAGACAATTTGAAACTACAGGAACAGCTATCCGGGGTTCAGTAGTGGTCGTCCACGAGGAACCACACCCGCAGATGACCGGTATATTGCCTTACAGGCCAGAAGAAACAGGCGGCAGACAGCGGGAGAAATCGCTAGACACACGACACAGGCGACTGGACGACCGATATCGCGTTTTACCGTGGCCAGAAGACTGCACGGTGGTGGTCTGTTTGCACGACGCCCAGTACGGTGTGTACCTCTAACGCCTGCCCATCGGAGAAGGCGTTCTCTGTGGTGCCGGAATACCGGAATTGGAGAGACAATGAATGGGGACGAGTACTCTTTACAGATGAGAGCAGATTCAGTCTGAGTAGTGATTCTCATCGCATACTCATCTGGAGAGAGCGGGAAGCCGCAATCATCCCTCGAACATCATTGAAAGGGACAGGTATGGAGGTGCGGTGTTCTCGTTTGGGGAGGCATCATGCTTGGTAGTCGTACAGACCTTCACATCTTCGACGCAGGTTCAGTCAAGGGGACCCTTATTGTAACGAGATTCTTCTTCCATATGTGCGTCTTTTTAGAGGCGCTATGGGTCCGCAGTCCTTTTCATGGACGACAATGCACCATGTCATCGCACAGTAGCTGCCGAACAGCTCTTAGAGAGTGAGGATATTGAACGTATGGATTGGCTGACACGATCTCCGGATCTCAATCCCATCGAGCATGTATGGGATTTTCTAGGCAGACGCTTGGCAGCTCGTACCTTACCACCAGTAACGATTCCGGAGCTTCGATTGGCGCTTGCAAGACGAATGGGCAGCAATGCCTCAACAACTCATTGACACCCTCATTCTCAGCATGGCAGACGCTGTGAAACCTGCCTAGCAGTCAGGGGAGATCATATCCCCTACTAAAGACCGGATATTTCTTGCTGGACACCCATCACAGGGATGTTTCGCCTTCAGTCGCATGCGCTCCATGCTACTTTTCAATAAAGCTTCTTTAATCCCTCTGATTTCTCTTTAGTAAGTGTTGCTTACATTACTCATGTCCTTACGTATTGGGGATCTTACGGTATTAAATGTGTTGATTTGGAATGCTTTTGTACAAAGTTATATTGAAAAAACCGTCTCGTCCTTAATTTTTGCACACCAGTGTATATATATATATATTATATATATATATACACAAACATATTAAAGAATAATTGTATTGAATCAATGCAACCCAAAATATATCTTCAGACAACGTTAAGAGACAAACATCAGCATATAATTTTTTTAAAAATAATATCATTTAATACAGGGGTTATCAATCTTTAATGCTCGGGGGTTAAATTAATTAATTTACAATGATCTGCGTGTCACATCAATAAATTCACAGGAATCCGTGGGCCACAAGACTGTGAAACAAATATTGTATTTAGGAAATTTATGTAAGAAATGGAAGGGGGTTTGTTTTACAAGATTATAACTGATTCTAAGGAAATATAAGACAATACAAATTCATGTACATATACATAACGGTTTTTAAAAAAGTTAAATTTCAGTTGAGTTAAAATACTCCACAAGTCTTCAAGTCCACCTTTTGCCCGAAAACTTCAGAGATTTTATACATAGTCAGATTTTTTTATATACATTTAAAGTCATTTAAGATGCAGTGAATTTTTGGAAAACTTCGTCATTTTCAGAAAATTTTAACCTTAAATGTATACCAAACACATTAATGAAATGTTTTAAATATCAAGAATAATAGAAAAGTGGCTTGTTTTACAACAAAAAGCGGACAAGACATTTTTTTTTAAATTGCCTGAAATACAAATGAAGGGCCACTAAAACACCTTCAGTTATTCATGGCCCGCGGACCACCGGTTGAAGACCACTAGTTTAGTCGAAGTTTTTTTTTTTGTATTTGAATAAATAAAAAAAATATATATTTTAAGCTTTTATGTAAAAAAATTACAAAGATTAAACATTGGCTACCTTGTTTCTTTTGCATGCTTATCTTTTTTTCTAATTTTCTCGTACAAAGTCGTAGTTTATCTCTACTCAGAGACATAAATACGAATCAAATCTTACTATTTATCTTTCTCTTTCACGTGGCCTGCACACAAAAGTTTTTCTTTTATAAATAATCAAAACGCTTCGCGGAACATATTTTAAAAAGGGGGTAAACTTAGCGAAGTGTAGTTGAGAGAGAGAATGGAACATTTTTTCAAATATTCTTTTTACTTTAAAAAAAGGAACGTTTCTATGCGTAGACTCTCTACGCTAGAAGCATCAACTGCACCTTTTAAAAAAAGCAGATACTTCTCGTAGCTTTTCAAACATTATGGAAATACTCGCCCATATTAAATATTTTTGCGATATGTATTGAAATATTCATAGCTTTTATCGGAATGTGCATAGCATAAACGAGCCGATGTGGCAACGCGGAGTGCTACCGTAAACATATATAATATTTATGCGAACATGACGTTGGGCTGAAAGCCTGCCACAGTTTTTGAAAGCACTGGAATCAACTATGGATTTAATAATGGATCATTTTACTTTTATATGCGTCTTGGATAGCGGATGAATGCCCCGTTAGATCATATATAGGATAAATGAAAGGAAAGATCTGTTTATCGTATTATTACTCAAATATCTGCTTAGCGTTTCATAGAAGAATTAGAGTGTTAATATTCTTGACTTAAAGGGAAATTTGTTTTATTGACTAATTAAGTATAGTTTTATTTTCATCGTTCTTTATTCAGTAAGTATTTGCGAAAACTGCTGCAAATATTAAAGGAAGGCTTAGATTCTCATATACTGGAGCATTTTAGTAAGATAAATTTCGTTTAAATATTTTCTAATACGCAGATCATGTGTCTCAAGTCTCTGTAGTACATTAAGACCGTTTTAAAGTCGTATTATGCTTTGCATCACTGCTATCCCATTTGAAATTATAACGAATGAGCATTTTACAAATATTGTTTATTGTAAATTATTATGTTTATGGCATTACTTTCTTCGCATTACTATATTACTTACATTTTCTTGTTTTTTGTTACTCTAATATAAATTTATTTCTCAGAGAATATAAGTTACACATGGAAAATATTAAATTTTAAATTTTTCCTTCACTTAAATTTATTTTTATTTTTTTATTAAACATTTGAATATATACATATAAATTCAAATTATATTCATGTGTGTGTGTGTATTTCTCAACCAGTTTGGCGTTATAAACACCATTGCAGCGTTTCCTGATTTTACACAATTGTAGTGCTTATAATATGAATATGTAATTAAAAATATAATATAGTGGCTTATGATGTATTTTATACTTTCCTATGAGTATAACTCGGCGTGGTACTTCTACTAAATCGATAGGCTTATAATGATTATGTTATACATACCTGATTAATCTACTTTATTGTATAATTCTCATTTTCAATGTTTCCTTCCGCATGTTGTAACAAATCTTTCATTTTCAAGTACTTAAATGTTAAGACTTATTTTGCAGATTTATATACAAAACATATAACTTTTTATGTAAGTTTTTGTTCCTGTAATGTTTTAGAAAAGTATGGTATACCTATTGTCATTAGATTTTTTCATTGCTCTATGAAAATTTATTGCATTAAGAATATCTCAATTTTTATTATGAGCTCAATTCTTCCAGTGCATTATTCCCATTAAGCCGTAGGCAAAGCAACTAATTTGATAACAGTGACTAATGAAATTATCGTTAATCGATTCTTCTTTTCAAAAAAATTATCTATGATTAATGATATTTTTTATTACAGATGGTGGAAAAGAGGAAGAAATCTCCCCTGTCCCGAGGCCACTGCAATTATCGTCATCTCAAGCGAAAAATTGTGCTTTATGAGTACCTGGCTTACAAGCGAAGATAAAGGCAAATGTTCCCAACGATATTTTGTTTAATATATACCTGCGCTTGCTTCTTACAGCAACGAATATTTCATATGAACTACCAATTACATTTTCTGTTAAATTCCTGTAGTGAATCCATTTGAGAATAAAAAAGACAATGGAGGACACGAATAGCACCAGCGACGCTTTTTTACTAACCGGAAATGGCAGCTACAGCGCATTTTCCATTGACTACGAACTCTTCCGGCAAGCTATTAACGGGACTGGTGACAACAGGACCGATCAGAACTATTCTCTCGCCTGGCAGAACCGAGACCGGTCCGTGGAGGATTATTCGGTCGAGTGGGATGGTTCCGTGTATCCCAGCGGTTATTCCCACCTAGGAATCATTCTGACGTCATTCTTCGTAACCGTTATCATGATATTGATCGTGGTGGGAAACATGCTGGTCTGCATTGCCATAGCTACCGAGAAGGCGCTCAAGACGGTCCAGAATTGGTTCATCGCCTCTCTGGCCGTGTCCGATTTTCTGGTTGGGTTGATCATCATGCCTTTCTCGCTGGCCAAAGAAGTCATGGGTTACTGGATCTTCGGGCGCATCTGGTGCGAAATCCACTCGGCTCTGGATGTCTTCCTGTGCACGGCCTCCATCAACAGCCTCTGCCTTATCAGCCTTGACAGATATTGGTCAGTGACACATGCTGTTGAGTACTTACGGAAACGGACTCCACGACGGTCTATAGCAATGATCTGCGGCGTCTGGGTGTTGTCTGCCATCATATCTCTGCCACCCCTGGTTGGCTGGAAGAAACCGGAGAAGCCCTCCAATTACCCGGAGTGCCTGCTGAGCGACGACGTAGGATACGTGTTGTATTCGGCCTTCGGTTCCTTCTATGTTCCCGCCTTCGTAATGGTATTCGTCTATTGCAGAATTTTTGTGGCGGCACGATCCAGAGCACGCAGACACCTGAAGAAAAAGCAGAAGGCACAATCTGCAGCGACTGAACTCACCAACGATCCAATAAAGGATAAGTCCACGACAACGACCACGTGCACGAGCTTCAGTAACGCAAGTCCTCCGGACAAGTCTAAGGACTTTGAGGCCTTCTCTCCAATCCCGGGGCTTCCTAAAATCCCAGAAAGCAACGGGACCAGGTCAGAAGTGAGCGCATCACCTGTCGTCTTCATCGAGGCGCCCGAAATTGTCATCGAGAACTCAGATGAAGGCTTGAACAAGGATGATGACTTGGCCACTCCTAAAATCAAGGTCATTGCGGAAACTGAGATTCAAAGAGTAACCTTCAAAGATGATATCCCATCGGAAACGAACAGTTTGTGCAAGTCTTCGTCGTCGAACATAGACAAAAAAGAAAATGACGTTGCCTCGTCTGAAAAAAAACATCTGTTTGTGAAAGAACCCCCACCTAGAAGGACATCCTTGCTCAGAGCTCCCAAGTTCTTGAGGTCTCCTTTTGGGTCCACTTTGTCACTTGCTGACTTAGGTGGGTCCGAAGAAGACGTCAGCGAAATGGGGGATGATTCGAGACAGGGAAAGAAGAAAAAGAAGAAGAAAACTAAGACTCCACAGGAAGAAGCTCCCAAAAGACAACCCACCACAGAGGCTGAAAGACAAAAACGTAGAATAGCAAAAGCCAAAGAGCGTCGAGCAACCCTTATATTGGGACTTATTATGGCTTCTTTCATTCTCGCATGGCTACCTTTCTTTGTTCTGTACGTTCTGGAAGCCCTTTGCAAGGCTTGTGACATTGGCCCTACTGGTTTTGCAATAGCTTTCTGGTTAGGTTATTGCAACTCAGCACTAAATCCAATTATTTACACTATTTTCAACAGAGACTTCCGCAAAGCTTTCCGAAAAATACTTTTCAAATGAACAAAAACTGCAATGTTCCAATTGTGTTCCAAACTATTTATTTAATATAAATAAACGAACAAACTGTTGCTGAAATGTTCTTATGCGAGATTGGTTAGTTCCGAAGTCATACATATACTATATATCAGTGTCACTTTTCAGAAAACATATTGCCGATGTTCGTCGTGTTGCTAATGTTAACTTTATTTCTCACATTTAAATAATATAATTCACTCATCATCATTGTACATCGTATTCTATATGAGTGCTTGTGCACAAGTTTTTCTGAAGTTTATTCTTTGTAAACATATTATGGAAAATCATGATGCTTTAAATAGGAAGAATTATGAAACATATTGTTATGAATTTTAATACTCGTTATCTTGTCTTCCATTTTGCCAAAGACAAGAAAGTGCCTGGAGTTATTAATAATACTAGATCATTGTAAATTGTATAAAAAAAAAAGAAAATATTTAAATCGAAATCCTGTTAAAGCGATATGAATTAACATGCCAGGTTTACAAGGCACGTGTATTAAATAATACATTCATATCCGTGCATATCAGCAATTATAAATCAATCATTGTCGAATTAATTTGTAATGAAAGGTAATGTTTCTAAAATAAATCAAGGAAAAAAGGAGGTGGAAAAGAATCATTAAAAAAATGTTAAAATGTTTGAATAATTTAATAAAATATCAATAAATCCTAAATTGCAAAAATATATACATGTATAATTGTTTAAATAAAAGATCAATAAGAGCTACTGAGTACAATGTATAAAAATAATATGGCTCAAGTGTGTGTCATTCTTTAATTGTTAAAAATATATCAGATATGTATAAAAAAATGCATGTCTTTGTAAAATCCCAAAGCTATGATAATGTATTACAAAGACTATGTTATCATACTTTCTGTTAAAAATGATAGCCATTGAATGATTAATGTACAAATCTTTTTTATCGTTAGAAATAAACCTTGTATTTGTATTCATTAGAAGTTTTAGAGAGGTAGTCATATTTTTTATTGCCAAGCTTAAGATGTAGTTCTCAGTTTTCGAATCAATCCCATTTTCAACGTAAATCAAATCAAGAGCCTCATTTTGAGAACTAAGCTTAATTAAGTTAAAAATATATCAAAACTTTGTGTTTAATATTCGTGCATTTTATTTGAAGTTAAAATATAATTGTCATTTTTTTTTTATTTTAAAAAGGGGATTCCCAATAATTTGACAGAAGACCCAGAATTATTTAACTTACTTTTTTTAAACTTTTAATTGTTAAAATATTGAAATCTGATTAATAGCATTACTAATTTGAATTATTTTTATTAAGATGGAATCACATAACGCATAACCTAATGTACATATGGCTGGAGCATTGAAACAAATCCTGTGAAATATGTAGCATTTATTTAGATTCGAAAATATTTATTGGATTTGTGTTGCCATTTTAATAAATTAAAATTAAATTAATTAATCAGCATGCTATAAATATCCCACCGAGAACATAAGCAAACATTTAATATAAACAAAGATAATAATCAAAAGCATTAAAATTTATTTCTTGGTTTCATTTGATTACTGTGATATACTAACATCCCAGTGAACTGTTATAAAATTTATTTGATTTAATTATTAAATAAATTTAACTTTTTTTACGAAGCAATTGATATAAATGTAAGATTGTTCCAGGTATGAAGTATTAAGATTCATATAAAGAATATGTGTGTTACCATGAATTGTGTACACAAAATTTTCTTCTTATTCTGTACGACTAAAGATGTGTTTGTTGCATTCTTTGTAGTTTTGCTTATATTTTCTGTTCAAATTAACTAAAATTAACTAGCTAATTTATAATAACTAAGTTGTACCAAATGTTATTTGCAAATGCCCCTTTTTTGTTTTAGGTAATTCAAGTGTTTAAAGTTTTGATTTCACTGTGCTGTACATATTATGCTAGATTTGTTATTTGCATAAATAATAATAATAATAATTTAATCTTTCATGAGTAACGGGATATTAATCATTTGAAATATTCAAGAATTAATGTATTATTTTAAGATTTGTATTTTTTTTAAAATACAAAGGGATTTTCAGTCATGTAGATTTAAAGAGCATTTTCGATATTTTTTTTTAAATCTTTACTCTAAACCTTAATCAATATTATATAATCTGATTATATCATTTAGATTTTAGTTTCGTTACAGAAACATATTATTTGAAAACATTTACACTTGGAAATGAAGTTATATTTAAAATTTATCATAAAATATTCTGTTAATTAAGTATCTTTTTTATATAAAGATTGGTAGTTACTTTATATTAATAATGATTTATCAAAATTTGAAAATACACCAGATTGAACTTTCTGGTCGAAGAAAGCTTTAAATTGTAGAGTACATTTTCTAAAAGATGAATTTTTAAGAAAAAATTTAAAGTGTGATTTAAACCTTTCGAAAGGGAAATCATTTATAGATATGTTTAAATAATGCCAGAAAAAATGATGCAAAATTCTTAATTTCACTTACATTTTTAAATATCACACCAAATTATTAATTAACAGTTTTTTATGTGAAAAAAAGAATACTTCCTTTTTTTATGACTTTAACAATATTTTGTTTCTTAAGTATTAATTACTTAAAGTATTTATAATATATAAGGTATTATAGATTTTAAAATAATTTCTATCAAAACATTACTGAATTTAGACAGTTGATTTAAGAGTACAAAAATAAGAAAAATTCTGAAAAAAACCTATAATATATGTGGATTAACTAGCAAAAATCTCAAATTTTATTAATATGTAATATTTATTTCATATTTTGAAGAATCTTACTAAACTGTTATTATTAACAATAAAAATTAAAAACTCAGCCATATATAAATTTTAAAAAAAATTTTGATAATCATGGGTAACAATTTTAAGAAATAGTATCTTATAATTAATCAGAAGCAAAAGTCTCAAAAGTTATCTATTTTTTAAGATATAAATATAATAAAATATGAAGAGCAAACCATTGAAATATTATTATTTGATTTGATTTTCATTATTATACAGTTTCAAAGCAGATAAAACTTTATCAGTTACATTTTTTATATATTTAAGTTAATAACTATGGAAATTCATTATTTTGAAAGGAAATTGGTTGTTCATTGTTCATATTGTAAAATGGAAGTTTATGTTCATAAGATTTCTGAAGACACACACACACACACAGTAAATTTTACGGTTAAGCTATTTATTGTTGTACCTATTACAGAAAGTAATTAATTAACAATTGGAAATAAAATGTTTTTGAACTTAAAAATAAATGGCTTCAAAAATTGATTATTCAGTTCTACATGGTGGGGCGTGGGAACTTCCAGTTTTGAAAATGCAATAAAACACACAACTTGTTTCATTCGATTTCATTGTTATTTTGCGCTTACCACACAAGATTGGAAGTTTGAATTTACACAGTTTTAAACACAATGTCTGTTAAATGGCGACCTTCATTATCAATGCACTGATGTAGTTGATTTTGAAAATTTTGAGTCACCTTTTCAAGCATATCGACCGGGATATTATCAATTTCAGCTCGAATGTTGTTCCGTAGGTCTTCCAGGGTCTTGGAATGGTCTTTGCAAACCAGTGACTTGAGATAAGCCCACAGGAAGTAATCAGGAGGTGATAAATCAGATGAGCGTGCATGACAGTTTAGGCCTCCTCGCAGAGAGATCAGTCATTCGGGGAAAGCTGGTCTAAAAACATCCATGGAAACCCTGGAGGTGTGGGGTGTGGCCCATCTTGTAAACACACGCTGTCAAGTTACCTTTCTTGAAAAGATGTTTAGAAAAATTGTTGGATCATTGATACATACAGGTATGAATCGATACACGAAATCAATCCACATTTTTAGGCATTCTAACGGTCTTTAGAGGTCCTTTCCTTTCTTTGGAAACATTTGCCATTGCTCGTAAGGCATCCATCCAGATTAAAATACATTTCCAATCAGGAAGACAACCCCGGGAGGAATATCGAAGTGACGATGAAAGGCGTGTTGCAGTGCAATCACCGACCGAATTATAACAGAAATACGCCTCTACGAGGAAAGCACCCTGCTGCCTCGACCACACCATGTTTGAGACTGAGCGGAACAGAAAAACAAATATCCTACTCCACCCCTTCCCCCGAATATCTCTCCATTCTTCCTCCTCCCTACGAACATCACTGCAACGTGTTCAAAACAGGAAGTTACCACTCCATCATAAAGAAACCTTTACGCACACCTCCCGGATCTATTCATAACAGCCAATCACCGTCATGCCTCTCAGCAGACGGTGAAAATAAACTTTCGCCGTCTCCCACATCGAAGACCACCAGATATGGGGTTGACGACTGTGTTCTCAGTCTAGATGAGCAGAAAGGAACTCCAATTAAAAGAAAGTTCTCGCGCCACACCCTGTATTATTTCTTTATGCTGAACAGTATATTTGAAAATTAATTTTAATCAATATTTAAATTCTGATATCTAGAAAAATATTAAACATTAATTATATAAGCTAGTATTAACAGTAATTATATATGTTTTTTTCCTTATAAATAAAATGTAATAATTTAACATAAATGAGGAATTGATTAATAGAAACCAATATTTTCCCTAAATATATTGATTCCATTTCATGTTTTTAGTTATGGCTCTATTTCTAAGGGGAAAAAAATATTTATTTTAAATCTATCCTCTTTGCTTTCTAAATGTATTTTCTAAAAAAAATAACGTTATTAAGTTCAAGCTAAGCTTTCTTTTCATAATAAGAACAAAGCAGAATTGTTATTTTTGTCTGATTTGTTGATATTTGCTTGTAATCTAAAAGGGCAAGTTGGCGCCATAGAAACGAAACTATGTGTGTACTATTCATTGTAGTAATTGCCATTCGCTTGGGAATATCACGATCACGGATGTAAGAAATCCTCCAGTGAAATTAGGGACGAGGTCTGAAACGTGATATGGCGAAAGTGTTGAATAAATGTAGAAATAGAGGATCACATATATTTTTTTCTTGTATGTATAAATGATTCTAAAACAAATTGATATTTATTGTAAAAATGTGTTATGTTATACTGTGAAATAGATATATTGAGTATTTTACGTATTTGAAATAATGTTAGATTTTGTGTTGACTTTTTTTCTTTTGTTAACTATTGTACATCTTTTTATTTATTTCAAACATATAATAATTCTCTGTAATAGTGGCTTTTTGGAGCTTTTTGTACATGCCTTCAAATACTAATACAGTTACAATTTTTAAAAAAATGTGTCTTAAATAGTTGGTTAAGAAAAAATTTCTTAATAATATGCAGAACATGTAATTATTTGAAGTAATTATTCATAAAATATCTTTTTATTAAAAAATGTTTTCTTCTGAAAATTTAATACACTTTTTTCAAAAAATTATAGAAAATGTATTGTATGCTTAAAAATGAAAATTTTAAATTAAAAATATACAACAGTGAAATAAAATCATAAAAATAAAACGTATATTATTAAGAAAATCAGTTTTTGCTGTGTTATATGTAACAAATTTCTTTAAACTCAAAAAATATTTTAATATCAATTTTCTAATTATTGGATTAGTTTAAAGAACATGAATATTTTCACTATATAGTAGGGTCAAAAATTTCCCGGAATAGGTCAATTACAAATTGTTAAAAAATAGAACAATAATTTAATCTTATTGGCTTTCAAAGTAGTGTCCTCCTGCAACCACACAATTTTACCAATGTTCCTATAACTATTCAAAACACTACTGTAATTCATTTTTGAGGTCATTTAGTTGCTTCACCGCATTTTAAATCACCTCATTTGAATTCTCAGAACAATGTATTTTTAGTTTCATTTACAGCCATGGTAACAGGTAAAAATCCTCTGAAGCTAGAATCATTTCATTATGCTTCCTTCAACAATTTGAGAGAGATTCACAGAAGGTTTTTAAATGCAGTATTTGATGTTTGCATGCTGCTCCAAAGACAGCATTGCAAAATGTGACGAACGGAAAATTCACTTTGTCAGAAACTACCTGCAGCTAACAAGGGACGTCTTAAAACTACTTGAGGCCCTGAAACATTACACAAATGTAGACCCATCTATGGCCTTTAAATGTTGACAGTACATCGTATGCGTTATCAAATACCTGTACAAATAATAACCAGAAACAAATAAATGCGCTTGACGTTTAATTGCACTAACCAGCCCGACTGACAGCCGACTTTTGACTGAATGAGCAATGATGGGGAATGGTGGTAGGCCTAGATCTATATATGAACGCCGGTCATCACATCTAGCCAGTTGATATACTGTCCAAAATTCCCAGTTTTCCAGATAATCGGAAAAATCCTTCGAACGATGAAATTATTCAAATCATAATCTTACTAAGATTAAGTCGGGAGCGAAACGAGGCCCCCTTTATGGTCGAGGCCCTGGGCCAAGACCCAGTGGGCCCATGCCTTAAGGCGTCTCAGGAATCTTAACATATATCTGTGTATTAAAAAAAACATCCTTCTTTAAATCAATGTAACTTTACAATAAAACAAAACAATTAATTGAAATTTATATCACTTGATAATCCTATATACTTACATTATTTCTCAAATTTTCAGAGAGTTTCAGGAAAAATTTAAAATGTTATAAAGAAATAAAAATTGGACAATTATTCAAAAACATGAAAATTAGTATTTTACACCGCGCAGGATTCTAAAGTACAAAATTGATCAATATTTACAAAATTAATTTTACTTGGTCTAAAAATTTTTACTTTCGAAGTTATACTAACTTTTAAGAAATTTAGAGAAAAAAAATATTTTTTTAGTACAATTATAACGAAAATTTTAAAATTTTAAGAAAAAAATTAATTAAAATTCAAATAAAAATATTTTATTAATTTTTTTTTGAAAAATTATTGAAAAGTTATGAAGAGCCTTATTTTAGACATGTGTATGAAATTTCAAATTGATATCATAAATAGTTTCTCATAAATCCTGCGCGCAAGCTAAAATTTGTTGTTTTGAGAAAAATGAAGTTAAAGATAAGAAAGAGATAGGGTTTTTGTTTAAATTTCCCTAGTTATTTCTCAATAACTTCGGAAGTTTTAACAGTATCCACAAAACTTTTGTATCAAAATGCTCGGAAATATTGAGGCTTTAAAATATATGTTTTTCAAAAAATTGAAAAATTTGCAATTTAAGAGTCCATAAAGGTCTTAAGACCTCCCTGCAACTAACGCCAGCAGAACAAGAAAGAAATTGCTGATGGCAGTGTATTTTCTTTATTTGTGCTGCAAATCTTCGAAACAGATATTTCCCCTCCTTCGAACATCTACGTGTATATAAAGAACCATTCTGGGAACTTTTTGACTCCAGTTGTACACTAAATTTTCAATGAAAGAATCATGAAATAAAGTAACATTGTGAAAATATAATTTTGATACATAATTGAATAACTGGTTCTATGCATAGTATAACTGTAAATGCGTTAACTGTATATTTTTAAAACTAATGATTAATTACAGTTTCTTCTCAGTTTTACGTATAGGAGGCGAAAAATTATTCCATTTTTATTCCCTCTGTGTTAATTGTTACTCTCCTTTATATAACCATTTTTATACTTCACTTACCCCCTACACCATAAGAAATCGACTCTACTGCAAGCTTCACAGCAATAACGATGCATTTTTCTCACTGACTTTAATCGTAATCACGTTGTTTTTTCGCTTCCATAAGTATGTGAATCATTTCATCGTAATCAGAACATTCTTAGATAACAAGAATGTTCTCATGTTGCTATGTGAGCAATGTGTGTGAACGATTTGTTTGTTTGCTATTGTTCTAAAAAGTGCTGATATGTGTTTGAACCAGCACGCAACATATTATCTCATGTTAGAACACTGTATATTTGTGTGAAATATATACATTTCAATAAAATGTATTGCACAGTTACTGCCTGGTGTGTTAATGTACGGACAATATAGATTGCTCTTACTGATATTGTTGAGACTAATAAAAATGCATTTCTGTGGCAATGTCTTGCGTATCATATTTCTTGTATTATAGTGCATTAAATTAAGAGACAGAACACATGTGAAAGACTCACTGTTATATTTATGCGTAAAAATTAACCCTGGAGCAAGCGCGCACTCAATACTAACGTTAATATTCGCGCTGGGTGACTGAATTACCCCAATCCTTTTTTTTTTAAATTCTAAAATGTTTCAAATGTGCGTAACCTTAATAAAAGGCACAAATCACAAGCACTTTTCGTTAACGTTAATGGAATAATATAGGCAGACAAAACTGTCATATTTTGTTTGTTTGGTTTAATCAAGTATAAAAGTAAAAATATATGAATATTTTAAATATGCAAAGCTACTTTAACATCAGCTCTTTACTGTCCTCTGAAGAACACAGAAAATCAAAGCTACATACTACCTACTTGTATGTGTATAAGTTTTCTTATCGGAGTTTATTAATCGCCCAGGTTCAGTTTGACACCACGATGGACCTCTTCCAGAACAGCCGTGAAGAGTTAAGAAGCTGCCGGAACCAGAAGACGAGAAATACGTAATAGATAATAAAACAATCAAACGAAATAACTAACAAGATTACAATTAATAGCATAGCTATTAGGGAGTAAAACAATGTCTATAGAGAATAAAAAATTTTTATTATAAGAATGTTTGACTTACCTATCAAAAGAGCAAGTTAACAATTTGATTTACAATCTTCTTCTAGCTTTAGTTTTCCCAAAAGCTTGAATAACTTCGGTTAAATCCAGGTTTGATGTGACATCGTATTCAGTTGTAATTAGTGATAAATGCGGAGTCCAGCTTGGCTCACACCGTTTCTAGAATAATTTTTTAGTTATTTTAATTTACTAAATAACCTTTTTGAGGCTGCAGGTGTGACAGGAATTGTATAGAATAATAACGTTGCTGTGTAAATACTTCTGTTAGGTCACATTTTAGCATTCCATATTTGCTCATTATTTGCTTATGATACGGGGCTCAAGCACTCAATATACGACCCCTTGTGCAGTAGATCGCCCAACACTTTTTGTGCAATGGATTGGAAAGCTTTCGTTGAATTTTTAAGACCAAAACAAAGTCTATTGAATTCGTATTTATCACCATCAGGTGTAGAAAATGCAGTTTTATGCCTATGTCTAGAATGCAGTGGAATTTGATTAAATGCGGATTTCATATCCAAAGCCGAAAAATAATTAGCTCCTAAAAGTTCGTGCAAGATATCGTCTAATGTCGGAATTACAAACTCCTGCGTTAGTGTAATTTCAATAAGTTTTCTAAAGCTAAACTAGACGCTATTTATCATTTTGTTTGATAAACAAAGCAGGTGTGTTATATTGAGAATTGGACTTTGATAATTCAACAGACTTTTTTTTTGTTTTTGTTTTTTTGTTTTGGTCTTAAAAATTCGCCGAAAGCTTTCCAATTCATTGCGCAAGAAGTATTGGGCGATCTCCTGCTCAAGGGGTCGTATATTGTGTGATTGAGCCCCGTATCACTCACGTAATTGGTGAACAGTCTATGCCTGGGTTAATTCAGGGAAAACTAGGTGGAAAGTATTAAGAAATTGAAGGGGGAAATGAGATGGTTTATTATACCAAAATACTTATTTTCGGAATTCGTCATACTTTTTGGAACAAAATGGTTTCATTTACATCTAGTAAATATGTTCATCTTATAAAAATGATTATTGACAGACTGACAACAACCCTCATATTTGCAAAACATGTATTTAATTTAGCTAATATTGTGTCTAGTACCTTATTAAAGTTAGTAAATTTTAATTTTATTGTAATTATGAATTTGTTTTGGTTCGAACTCATTAAAATGTTTTTTTTTAAACTTTCCTTTTTTTCTTTCTTAAAAATGGGCATCTATATCATATTTTATGGAATTTCATTTTCATTGCACTTGAATGATTCGAAGACCTTTCTATGAATTTGCATCGTCAAAGGCGGCATCTTTAACTGCCATAATTATTGAATTTCCTTCAGTAGACTCCTCAAACAACACTGTAGTGATTACATTGACTAAGTCACTATTAACAGAAATACTTGGGCTAGAAGTACTCATAGAAGGCTGACTTTGTCAATTTTGGGTGATTTTTGTTTACTATCTTGTCTTCCTTAGCGTTGTTTGTGCTTAAACGCCCCGCTGGGTTTCTTTTTTCTAAAATCCATATAATTTTAGTTTTCTAATTTCTAATTCGTATGTGCTCGAGTACTTACTGACGTTAAAAGGAAAGAAAAATGTATTAATATGCTACAAATTCCTGACTATTTATTTATTTTTTCGGAGGGACCGAATTCATCCAGAAGAGAGTTTAGACTGTGAGTTAGACAAAATGGCCCACTGAGATAGACAGGAAATGTGATACAAAAAAAGATATGAACAAGAAAATGCAATGCAATATTATTATAATTATTTAAATGTTAAGCCTCTGCAAAAAAGCACAGAATGGGAGGGACAAAACTACATGAGTCTATTTTGCAGATACGGGGTGATATATTGAAACAGGATATATTGATTATTTCGTGATATATTGAAACAGGAAACTAGTTTTATTATAAATCATATTTTTATTGAAAATAGAATGTAACCAGGAAAGAATTAATTTCTGTGTGGGTTTTTTTAAGATGTAATGTAAGATTTTTCATGGAACTCGAATTTTATTTTCAACGTACTGTCTACAGAAAAATGAAAAAAAAAATATTATATTTTTAATGAGTAAAGTTCACAACACTATATATACTAAGAACGGAAAGAATTCCATATGCAGCTCAAAATTACTTTAAACTGAGCTGCCATGATTATAGATTTGTTGCAACCCGTTATATTTTCATCTTAAAGGTCGCAAACATTATCTCAAGTTTGACTTGTTTTGGTAGTATGAGTTTTCGAGGGCCGTCCAGAGCTTGAGAGCAGCGGTACACACTGTGTTAACTAGCCCATTCAAAGCTACGCCCCTGTTTTCGAGATTTTTCAGTATGGCTGCTTGGTATTTCTTTGTAAATGAGAAAAAAGTTCGAGAGCGGAAAAATATGTATTAAATTAGGAGAGATACCAACAATTAAAAAACAAAAAGCAATAAAAAAAAACCACGTGTGATTGGTGGAAAACTTGAAACATGATGATTATAAACATTCAAACATCTCCATAAGGGAATGTGAAATTAAGAACTATCTAAAAACTAGGAGGTATTCATGTACTGCCGGGGTGGGCATTACGTCCATCGCGATCGATCGGTGGACCGCCTAAAAGTTTTACCATTTTGTACTTATATACGAAAAATTCAATATTGGCTAAAAATACGAAGACTAAGCCTTTTACTGACTATAACAACAAAAACTAATTTTAGATAAAGATGTTTTATTTTTTAAATGCATTTTGAGTTGTTTCATATTAACTGTATCATTTGATATAATTATATTTAGGGGTATTATTATTAAATTTGTATCCGGCGTTTTGCTTTAAATGCGGTTTTAAAAGTGTTTTTTACCTTAGTTTTGTAGGTAAGTATATACACACACATATTCCGTACACTTATTATTAAGTTATAATAACATTTTTTCCTTATCTCACCACACCTACGACATTGGGCAGTAGCGTACACAAGAACTTTAAAGGGAAGGGGGTCGAGGGTTGAAGGTTTACCCTTCCCGTATCAAACCCCAATACGCAGCCAAAACATATTTCTTTGATTTTATCGATTGTCGGGAACAAAAAATAAATTACTGAATAAATAATTAACACTAAATTTGATATTAGTAAAAAAATTACTAATATCAAATACTCAATTACATTTTACATAACTATTTACATGAGACTATAATGAATCGGAAAAATATTAAGAGCTATGAGGGAGAGTCAAGACCCTCGTGAACCCCTCCCCCACCCTTGTATGCACCACTGACATTGGGTGGACCACAACTCCTTAAAAAAAACTATTAGTAGCCCCGCGCCCTGGGAAAGTCTGCTTACCCCTGATGTACTGTGTTTTCTTTTTTAAAAAAAAATTGCATTCAAAACACCCAAAAAGTTAAAAGATTAAAATCACTTGAGCATGATTAGTAAAAACTAAGAAAAAAAATCTTGTTTTCAACATTACTCATGCATTTTTTTCAAGATCAGCCGATCCGTATACAAGTTGATTCTACGTACTCTAAGTTTAAAAATAGAGCAAAAAAATATTGTACCCGAAAATAAATAATGGATGTCATATTCCCAAAATTTAAAACAAGAAATAGCGTATCTTGTAGTGAACCTTATGATTTACACCAGGAAAGGTGAAAAAATTATGTTTAAGGTGAATAGATTAATTTAATACAGAAACTGAGCTATTTCAATTGAAATTAATGAAGCCTGTTGTTAACATAAATCCAGACCAATTGTTAACCAGTTAATCAAATCCACGTCAAAGCTATAATGACTGTGTTTCTCCTTAAAAAGTGTATGAAATAGTTATCTACAATAGTTTTTTTTCCATGATTACGTCAGCAAATAGAGGGCGATAAGCCTAAATGCAGCAGGATACCATAGTTAAAATTACCATTGATAGAGTTCAATTGAGAGAAAAATGAAGTTTAATCCAAAACAAACACACACATAGATTTATTATCAACACAAAAGAATTTAAACATAATTGTAATATAAGAACAACATAAGAATATCAGAATCAACAATTCATCAATATATTTTGGAATTTAAGTAGCTTAAGACAAAGAGAGACTTAATATGTGTGACAAGAGGCATTTTCGTACGACAGGACGACTGGGATAATACGTCCAATCGGTATGAGTAAAATCGGGATAAGTTGTAGGGGGCACGACAAGCGACAATAGCGAAAGTGTAACAGGTACCAACAATCTATGTCACACAAAGTACTTCGTCATTAATTAAACTACAAAATTCAGTGTACCTTAACTTTTTGTAGTTCATTGGATATTTGTATAAACATCTGCGTTGTATGAATATGAATTGTCGAAGAATCAATAAAGAGAAAATTAAACTGGTTACAAGACGTGAAACCAAATTTAAGAATGAAAGTCGAATCTACTTTAGCAGTGATCTTCAAACTTTTTCCACGGAAACCTGGGATTCCACAAGGCATAAGGGCTTCATAAGCCACAATAAATGAAATCGAGGAGAAATAAATATGTATGCAAAATGGATTCACGTTCTCTATAAAGTTTGTATAGATAAAAGTATCTAAAGCTCATTCCCCACCTATTCATTAAAACTGAAAGTTTTATTTATATATCATAACTATATTTTACAAAACTTTTTAAACTTCTATTATAATATAATAAAATAGCAATAAAACTTTTTATCTTTATATATTAGGGTTTGTAATCCCATGTCATATTTTCAATCCCGTTATTTCGGGATTACATTATCCAAATCCCGGGATTAGGATTGAGCTACTTATTAAAAATACTTACATATTAGCATATTTGAAATTGCATAATAAAACTGAAAATATAATTAAACATTGATTTAATATTATATTAATGAAACAAATAAAAGAATAACTCATCATAAGAAACAAATAAAAATAGTGCATAGTGAAATTTAAAGAAAACGCATTTCTTCATTTCTTGTGTTTCTGTAAACAAGCTTATAAAAGCACAGCTCCTCCAGCATTTCATGGTTAAAACGACTGCTTATTTTTGTTACACATTGTCCTGTAGATGAAAATGCACGTTCAGATTCTTTACTAGTAAGTATTATCGTCATTAAATAGGAGTATGTTCTTTTCAGGTAGCCACCACGTCTCCTTCCATTTTCAAAAAAAGAAACATTTCATTTTGAATTTTTGATGACAGTGTCTCAAATCTGATAGACTGCATTGGTGTATATACCTCTTTGATAACTCTATTTAGTTCTTCGGATACACTTAATGGTTTTTGTATTTAAATTGATCCAGTTATTGAATCAGAATGTGAATCAATTTCGAGTGTTACCTCATTTGAAATTGAAGATACAGTTGCATGAGCTGTTTGTAATGCAATGGCATTTGAAGTGTCTCAAGTCTTCCAAGCAGTTTCGCTATTAATTAAAGGCATTTAATTGAAGAAGAAAATGCGGGAAAATCTATTCTTGAGAGATGTTGCTTTTAATATTGTGTAAACATTGCAGTGAGCCACTTAGATTTGTGCGACATTCTCCCATACGAGAAATGAGAGCTGTGCATATATTTTCCTGCTGTAGCCTTTTTATAATGCACAAAAAAATTCTACATACATATTTCATAAAAAAATATAATTTTTTGAAGAATTAAATTCTTAGAAAATTTCTATGAGAAAATATTTAAATAAAATTCAGACAAAAATTAAATCCCGGGATTTCGGGATTGGAAAAAAAACCGGCATCCCGGAGCTGAAAATCCTACTAGATATCTTCCAAAAATTCTAACTGCCTCTGTCCAAGTTAGCTGACACCCGACACCCTGAGGATGGGAGAAATGACCATTTTCTGACCCAACTCGGGATGGGGAGAAAGTTACAGAAGAAAATAAGAGAAAACACATATCAAATTTCACGGTTTAAAATATGCACTCACCTCGAACCCTTCAAGGTTCAACACGTAAGAAAACTGACACACATTAAAGTATAGAATACAAAAAAAGCAAATAAGATACATTAAATGCAATACCAGATTCACAATACTTTGAAAAAAATCAAAATATAATTCAGACAAAAATTAAATCCTGGGATTAGTTATTTTAATCCCGGGGCTGCAAACCCTAATATATATATTATTCCTACTAGATTGTAAATATTCTATTGTTTACTTTCTCGGGGATTCAACAAGATTATTTTACACTCGTTAGTTAACACAATGTCTTGCAAAACTAAATAGTTTTTTATTGGAAAATACTCCTTTTTACATTTATGGAAAACAACACCTATAATGAAGGAAACAACATATCAGAAGAGTTGATATTAAATTCTAAATTTTAGCAAGAACAATTTCTAAATTTTAGGTTGTAAAAAATGGTTTAAAATATACGGGATTTCTCACACTGATATAAACATTTTAATGCCTTTCAGAACATATTGTGTTTAAGTGAAATATATTTCTCTCAATGTGAGTGGCTCAAAAGAACAATGTATAAAAACAAATTAAACTCAGAATATGCGATATATGTGATTGCATTTAATCTCAATAGACCTAGACTAGTTTCAGTAAAAAATACTAGCATACATCCCAGATACTATATATAATGCATGGGTAGGTGAAACTTGAATCACAAATTAATATATTATTAATAAGTAAATTGTATTAAAATATTAAATTATAGAGTTTTTTAATGCTAAATAAAATACTGCTTTTATTGCCTTAATAAAAGTGCATAAAATGTTGATCTACTTTAAATATTACTTTCAGATATATTGTTCGATGCATGTGTATGGAATGGGGTTCCACGAAAGAGCTTTCTATGTCTAGGGGTTCCACGAAATTACCTTCAAGTTCTAGGGGTTCCATGAGTTGAAAAAGTTAGAGACGAAAATTGCAAAGAGAACTGTATGTCTTAGAAAATTGTTATACCTATCATTATGACACGAAAAATTACAACAGTTTATTTAAATAAGCCTCAAATAAGTCATTGTTATTCCATAATATTAATTTAGATACAAAATTACAATTATTATCTTACTTAAACAATACCATTTATTATAAAATAATATCCTCTTAGATCTAAATACAATTACAGAAAAATAAATGCATCTTAATGACAAATAGTAGTAATTTCTATACTTGAGTATCAGCATATAATAAAAAATATTCAGCGTGTAAGTCTACAATTTAATTGAAAGTTGCAATATCAAAGGTACCGAAAGCTTATATTATTAAAAATAAAATTTACATATATAGAAAGAGAAATCAGGAATGCCAAACTCATTTTCCAATCACATGTCAAGTGACGCTCATTAGAGTTTAATTACTTCGAGTTCTTGTATTCCTCATTCGAAATTTTAAATTAAAATATGCCATTGATAGCGAAGTGTCACTATATTTAATTAATAGTTTAATGGCTGATTAATTTCAATTTCATTGTATCAAAAGTTGATTACTTATATGCAAATCTTATTTAATTAAATTACAATGACACAACCATCAGTAATTAGCCTATGATATTTAAATGAAGAAAGCAGAAGATGCTTTAATAACGAAGATTATTCTTGCCTCAGCTGATTAATTCATTAAATGAAAAACTATTGTTACAGTAAAACATTATTTTGTACAAATCTCATCTATTGAGGATAAGGGTATCGAAGAGAATATAGGCAATGCTTGCGTTTGTAATTACTGGAAACATTTAATCTGACTTTTATTTAAATAACATTTGATTTTAGCCTGCGATCTAAGTAAAAATATCAATAATATTAAATTCCTGAATGTTCATGCCATGGTTTGATTGTTGGCAAAAGGATAGATCAGAAAATATCAGAAATAATTAAACGAATGACTTGTATACTTATTTAAAATATAATTATTTAGGTATATCTTTAGGAAAAAAGTTTGGCTATATAGTATGTTTATTGTTGCTACTTTTATACCTCTTGAATACAGAAGCAAAGAAGTACAGTTTAAGCACTAAATGTTTTCCTTTGCTGGTAAAGTACAAACACCACACAAGCGGCGAATAAGAAATGGATTTATTATGGCGAAAGACTGACTGAAAAAACATTTTAAGAGAGAGAGTAATTTCCTAGTTTAAAAACTGGTGATTTCAAGCTTTAAGATCAAGAACACACACCAGTATGCCATTTACCATAGATTAAGAACTAATTAAAACGCTGAATATATTACAAATATCAAAATCCATCATCAAAGAATATTTTGCGTGAAGCTTAGCTTCATATAACAGTTTGATGCATGGGTTCCCCAAGATTCAATCTAGGAAAAGGCGCAGAATCGATAGTAACGTTTGTAGTTACACGGGGAATGGAGTCACCCCAATTATTTTTTTTTTATAATTATTTTTATTGTATACGATAGAATTACAACATCGTAGAAATCCAAGAATTTTATCGCAATTCCAACGAATAATTAAACTAAGACAAAAGATGCTTACCAACTTTTAAATAATTTGCAAAGCTAATTTGAAAAAAAAATCAATTCAAACGGAACTAAAATGTTTCTATAATGTACGTTATTTTAATAAAGGACACAAATCACAGACACTTTTCCGAAACATTATATGAATAATATTAGCAGGCGAAACTTTTATACTTTGTTCGAGTTATTGCAGTTTTCTTGACCTTTAATGATCGACAAATAACATGCTGAACTTTTTCTTGATTATGTCTCTTTGACAGTGTGCAGTTGCTTTGTGGTACAATTGCGGATTTAGATATTCCTTGACGGGGTTTATTAGGTAGCATTTCAAAATTTTCCTTGCAACTTAAATGTTTCATGTTCATTTCACATGTTCAAATTTATACTTTCACTGGCATCTTTAATATTCATTATTTCATCAGGTTCTTTTATATTTCTTGATTATTTTCAACTTCATCCAATAGCGATTGCAGATGCCAATTTCTGATTTTTGATATTCTATTAATTTACATTTATAAATCTTAATGAGTTGTACAGCACAGCAATCAAAACCACTAAATCGTTCACAGGGAAAAAATTATAGCCTGTTCATAAAAAAAAAATATTTTGTAACAAAAGTGGTGTGTGGGGAATACAGTCATCTCAATCAGCTTTAGTTTCTAAGAAAGGTTTGCCACTCCCAAAAAAGGAGATATGTGTCCAATGCATTTTAGTTTCCATGAAGACTCTCATATAGGAAGATGCTGACAAGGACATTAATAATAAATGAACAGTTTCCCTAGAATTAAAGATTTCATGAGCGGGAGGGGAGACTCTGTGCCCCGCGTGACCGCTCCCGGGTTAATATAAGTTTCATTTATTTATTTATTTCTATTTTTGAGTTTTTAATAAGAAAACTCCTAGGTCAATGAATAAAAATTTGATGCATTGCTTTATGATTTGTGATTAGCTTGATAAACGTAACGAGAACGTACCATTTTTGTAGCAAATAGTAACGAGTAGAGGGGGGGAAGAATTAGTAATTTACAACAGTGCTTCTCAAAGTTTCAATACTGGCGACCCAATACTTAATCATAATTTTCATCGCGCTCCTCTCCATACAATAACAATGTATTTAATTCAATAATACTATATTTTGACGCTAAAGCTACGATACAACTTGAACCTCTTAAGTGCTACCAGCGAATATAAACATCTCGCTCAGCCAAAGAGTTAATTCCCCCGAACGTATATATTCGTCATTCTCAAGGCGAACTTTTCTGTACACTTCTATTCGTAAAATTATTCTGAAGGCTTTTAAATGAAACACAATGACCTTGACAGTAAAGGATTAATTATAAATCGCACAGGTTATCAAGATAAGCGTTAATTTTTGTATATAATTTTATATATTTTTTACAAGTCCATGGGGCCTTTGGTGTTTATTAATGTTCTTCTTAACTTAGTGTTGTTGAATTAATTATAAAATACACATTGTCAGTACTAATACAGCTATAAGTGTGTTTTATAAGTGCAATGTATATTTTATTCTTTTATTATGTCAGAATGTATTATGTTTGTTTACTTTCATTAAATTAATAATTTCTTAAAATAATCTTATTTTTCTTCTTTTCCATATGCTCGCGCCCTTCCCCTTCTTGAGTCATTACGTCCTCCAAGGGGGCTCGCCAACAGTTTGAGAAACGCTGATTTAAAGCAATGTTGAGTGAAAAAAGTCTTGCATAAAATGTAATGTCCTACGGTTAGCCACCCCAAATTCAGATTTCATTCGATGCAGGTCCTTCTCTCTCTGTGACTTCTGAGATTGGAAACGCGAATAATGTAATATATTTTACCAAACATCGAGGCGATATATTCGTCGGTTTCCAATTACATAAACAATTTAGCCTACAAAAAGTAGACTGAAAAATCTCGTGTTTTATATGTACACTGTGCAACATCGTTTGCTTTTGATACCTCGACACAAGTTAATACAACTCAGATATTCTATCCTATCTATATATTTCATATTTATCTGTCTTGGTGCCCTCTTAATTCCGTCTTCCCTTAACCCTAGATGGAAAAAACTACAACTCTTTGATCGGGATAAAACGCAGAGAATAGTGCTTTGCCGAAAAACATGAGAGATTCTGAAAGCACAGAATTCTTAAGTTGCCTACAAGGGGAAAAAAGTTTGTCAAACAGAAAAAGGCCGTATATAATTTAATAAAAGTTTTCAAAAACGTAAATCTCCTAAGTTTACATTTTCCTTTAAAATCGGCACAAACACTTTCCGGAAAAATTCCAAGCTATAATTAAAAATAATTTGTAACCATCACCTTCCTGCGTGTTTAAATTTGAAATCATTATTGGTGAAACATAACTGTAAAATTTAACCAATCAGAGTATATTATTTGAAATATAAATATCATTCTTAGACGCTTTGGCATATCTTTATTAGTAGTAAGATTTTCAGTACACTGTGCCTTAGAAACTAATACTAGTTTCTGAAATGCATACCATACATACTCAATAAATGTAATCAAAGGGCTCACATGCATTAATTCACAATATTCACGGTAGCTTCATACTTACCATGTGTAATCTTCATTTACAATACATCACATAACATAGTTTACAGTGCATGTGCAATTCTGCACAAAACGGTCTTGGAGACCAATACCTGAGGAGTATATGCTGATTGGACACACACACAATAGACGTTCAATTATTATGGATCATATAAGCAGAGGATGCTCTAAGAATGTAAGGCGTATTGTTTATGATAAAATCAATTTGAAATACAGTGACTTTAGTCAAATTAATCATTCTAAATCTTGACTTCAAATTTTTGTGTAATCCTGATCAATGTTTGGTATGCGTTATTTAGGTAGTTTATTTAAAATGTGCTGCAGTTTAAAAAATTTTATAATAAATGTATATATATTTACAAAAATAACAACTTTAAAAACAAAAATTAAACATGTTAAAAAAATAATTTTTTATTTTATTTTGTTTAAAAATCAGTCTATAAAGAAGTTTAAAAAAAATAATTACTTGACCATTTTTACAAAAAAAAGTTCCTTATTTTAATCTCTTCTAAATGCATTCCGTCACTCCGATTTGCAGAAACAAATTAAAACACTTCAATTATGTGCTTATCGTTAAATAAATAGAATAAAAAATGTGTATTATATAAAACACAATAACAGATAGCGTATACCAGCGTTTCTAAAGCTGCAGGGCGTGCCCCCTAGAGGCGCGAGATAACTCTATGAGGGGAAGCGAGCATATTGTAAAGTCGAAAATAAAAGATTATTTAAAAAATTATTAACTTACTGAAAGTAAACAAAAAAAAAATACATTCTGACATAATAAAATATAAAATACACATTTGCACTGATATACTACACTTATAAATTATTAATTATTTGCACTGATATACTTAACTTCTATATATTAAGTCGCCCATCCGGTATAGGGGTTAGCGATACTGACTGTTGTGCCGTAGGCTGGTTCGAATCCCGAAAGACATGGATGTTGTAAAGTATAGTCCTTTGCGGATGGGGTACTCTAAATAGCCTCGAGCCCAAGTCCTCTCGTGAGGTTGGTGGATGGGAAGAGAGGTGGAGGCCTGACCTTCCAGAGTGCTCTCCTAAAATCGGGTGGAACCGAGCTAAATCGTACTGTCACCTGTATGGTGTCAAGCTACGCCAACGACAGGCGTACATGCAGCCCTTGCCATGATGAATTTCGTGGGCCTTGATTTGACGCAGGCGAGATCAGGTTGCATAAGAAACAACAACAACACTTATAAATGTATCAATACTGCACAATGTATAACTAATTTAACAATATTAAGTTAAGAATAAGTTTAATTATTATCAGTGACCCTATGGGCGTGTCATGTATAAAATTTTTACAAAATGCACCACTTATCTTGATAATTGTTACGATTCATGGCATAATCTCTTAACCTGCCGGTTAAAAGTTACGAGATTCGCTTCTAATGCTACCGTTTTCCACGTAGGCGTGTGTATATGATATATTGAGGGGGGGATGAAAATGAATAAATAAACAAGTGCACTGGAGTAACTAAATCCTTCGCAAACACTATCAAGGTTCTTTGTTTGCAATCCAAAGCCTTCGGAATAATTTTATGGATAGCATTGCACTGAAAAGATCGTACTTCGGAGAGACGTATATATAGGTCAGGGGCAATCAACTTTTTGGTTCTCATATACGCCGGTGGCACATTAGAGTTTAAAGTCGTATTCTAGCTTTAGCGTCAAAGTACTGTATTATTGAATTCAATACACTGTTATTTGTATGGAAGGGGGGGGGGTGATGAAAATTATGATTGAAAATTGGGTCGTAAATATTAAATGTTTGAGAAGCACTGGCGTACACACATACCTATATTAATAACATCCATCTGATACTGAATAAACATATTAATCATACGCACACAGCGGAAACTTTATGCGTACTAAACACTTTGATAATCTTATATTATATATAAGGGGGGAGCAACTAGCGCGCGCGAGAGAGAGACACTAAAAAGAGTTTTTATGTATCACGCCAGGATAGTCAAAAAATCCGCTTTGAACCGATATTTCTTTCTCGTGTGAGCACAAAAATTCTTCTTGTATTTTTCACTATTAGGAAAACAGAATTTCTTTATTTCATTAGGACAAAAATACTTAAAATTGTTTTTACAAAGATATCACCTGTAGAGTTCGAAGGACGAAGTCACAAGTTCTAGGAGTTTAAAAGGAATTCAGACTATAAATTGAATTTGCTCTGTTATCCCATTATTATGTAGCGCCTAAAGAGATACAGCTTGAGCTTATTGACATGCAGTCATAGCTCAAAGTGAAGGAATTGTTTTATGCTCTGACACTAACTTTTAGAAATCTTAATCACCGAAAATTGTCCATATTGAAGAAATTTTGGGGGAAATTGTTCCTTATATTTCAGTCGACATATATTTGTGTGCATTTTATTTTTATGCGTAAAGATCAACAAGAGCAAATGTTTATGCAAGATGGCTGACATAAACTTTCAGACTGTGCTGAGAATTAACTAAACAACTGATTCTAAAAACAAATGTGTTTGTCGCTATAGATAATATGCAATTAGCCCACTAAATTGAACAAAACTGCAACTTTATTCAACTTATATTTATTATTTTTATAATGAATGCGATCATTTAAAAAAAGGTGTGCCCCCCCCCCCCGGCATCCTCCACTCCCACAATGTAACCCGCGGACAAAACAATTTTCCCATTTCTGTTATAAATCAATGTTAGTTTAATAGAGATACTAAACAAAATTTTTATGTAATTTATCTTCAAAATAGATTTTAAATTAAGTTACATTTTGATTAGGATGATGCAAAAACTTCTTATGATATTTAGCTCAAATTTGAATTTCTTAAGTTGCAATTTATTTGTCTAACTTTCACATCACTTCAACTTAAGAGTTAGAGTAGCAGTTCTGCTTATCGTACAAATGCACCTATGGGAATGTTTGAGTATAGTTGTCGAAACCTTAGCACGATGTGAAGAATATTATCTTCTGCTATTTTTTTTTATCTATTAGTAGCCAGTGGCTGACGTGCTTCGGGTTCGAGCCCTGGTGCCACTTAAAACTCACCGTGTAGAGGAGCTGATGCACGTTAATTCTATTGAGGCTCAAAATCTTTAGACAAGAATAGACTAATGGATTAAGTTTAATTGAGACTTTTTTGTAAATAATAAGAATTTTTGTAATAATTTTGAGAGATTTATTCCACACTTAATTTTAATTAGGATAAAAATAAATTAATTTGTTAAAAACAATTAACGTTTGTTTTGTGTAAATAAAGGCACTTGATATATTAGATTTTTATATTATGAAATGGGATTTCTTCAATAAAATATATATTTAACTACAATAAAATGTAAGAAATAAAATTATAAAGTATTACGGAGGTGGGAATCCTTCTCCGCCTAACGTGGACCAACTCTCATTCTACAAATTATGCAATTGTTCAAACTCATGGCTTAACTTGTAAAACTGTAATTTATATGTATTACGTTGCTCTATTTTTTCAATATATTGTAAACAGAATTTTTTTTTAAGTATCCTCTCCTTATTTTAACATTTGTACTTCATTTTAGTGTCTCTTCAAAAACAATCTACTTAATCACCTTTTCCTCTAAATCATAGGTTCCCAACCTTTTTTGAACAGGCGCCCCCCTTTTTCTAGTAAATATTTCGATACCGCCTCTTCCACTCTAGAGAAATAAAGATGTACAAAATACATGGTGAAAATAAGAGTTGTTTTAAAAAATATCCTATTACTAAAAGAATAAATTCTTTAATTTTTTTTTCTTCTAAAACTTCATTTTTTTTTACTTACGAGTCTGAAATAGCTATTGCAACAAATATATTTAAATATGTCATTTTTTATTCATAGGTAGGATATTCTTGAAATAGAAACGCGCTACTGAATTTCTTCTTCATTTAAAAGAGTGGAATAAAAGTTTAAGCTAACCTGTTACAAAGACAGGCAGGGGTTTTGAAGATACGAAGTAATTCATAACAAACTATTGCTTTCAAAATAAATATAAATTAACATTTACAGCCTTTAAAGAATCATACATTAATTCGTGGTCAACATAATTAATTAGGTTTCTTGGATAATGTACGTAATAAAATGCAGTGGACGAAACATTTCTCCTACTGCTCACAGACAAAGAGACAACACGTGCACTACAGAAATTAAAATGCACTATATCCTTCAATTTAATGTAGGTCTGAATGTAATGTAATCTTTTTAAGTGTTTCGTCCGCTTCCAGAACTACCAAAATATGTGAATCTTTGTACATGTGATAAAGAAATGATTTATAAAATACATACAATCAACATAAGGAAAAGTTTACTTTTGTTAGTACATAATCAGCATGTTTTTTTAGTATTTTTTGGTTAAATCTGCCCAAGCCCCTCCGTGCCCTCTCAATGCCCTCATATTTTCTCTGGGTTTTTTGCTGCGCCCCTGAAAGCCACATTGAGAACCTATGCTCTAAATTGTACTGATTTTTTTATTCTCCCTTTCTTCTGTACCTTGACAGAACCAAATACAAATGTCCATGAGTAAATATTATTTCCTTCGATGTTACACATAAACCGAATTTACCAAAACTCTACCCCTGTGATTTATTAATATTCATGGCAAATACCAACCTTATAAGGAATTGGGTACATTTCAGTACGAATGGCATGTCCAAGTCTCCTCGAGTGTCCAGTGTGATTCTTGGTATGCATATAATTTCTCCTTTCTTATCCCCTGATAAAATTTTACTCTGAAGTATATTCTTCTGAATACTCTTCACTACCAATCTTGTGCCTTTTCACAATCCGTCAGTAACAAATAAATATCATGACGATACAATCTTTTTTCGAATTACGTTAAAAAGGTGGTGTTCCCGATGGAGTTAGTGATGATTGATATTCAGTATAAATTAGTAAACATAATATCAATGGCGTAACGTAGAATATTAGGGCCTCCCTGCAAAGTCAGATTTCGGGCCCCAAACGGGATCTTACAAAGGGTACTTGTGGTCAATCAGACATTGAGTTCCTTAGATACCTGGGGCCCTCCACGATGCAGGGGTTACGAGGGTGTATATTACACCACTGCATAATATTTCACAGGACTTATACCTTTTTATATTACTTTTCTTTATTATCTCGTGTCTGAAGTACATAAACTAACTTATTAATTCAGCACGAGAAACTCTTTTTATACACTGCTGTTTGTAAAAAATGAAACACCATGAAGGATTCATCAGAATTAAATGAACCTTGCAGCAAATATTAATTATAGAATATTACGTAAAAAGTTTCAGAACCACCGAGAATGCATGGCGTGCCCAGCGCCCTCTTAACTGATGCTGAAAGTGTATAAATAGAGCGCTGTAGCGGGACGTTGAAAGTAGTTCATGATTATTTGTTAGTGGCGAACGCTTTGTGAGACCCAAGTATGCATTGACGACGAATTCAGGAAAAATTCCAACAAAAAACGGAGCTTGAAAGGAGGAAGAATATCGGCCTTCGAGAGGGAGGATTTTCCCTATCGTGCAATAGGAGTTCGAGTGCAGAGGAATAGTTCCACAGTGATGCGAGTTTGGAAGCAGTGGACCAACGAGCAGCGAACAACTAAAAACATGCAGTAGACGACGGAATGAGACGTCAGCGTGCGACGATCGACACCTGCTCCGCATGCAGGTGATTGACCGTACAGCTTTTTTCAGTCAGTTGGCAGCACGTTGATCGACTGCCAAAGGTGTACTAATGTCGGCTTTGTCAATTCGTCGTCCGTGGATTACGAGCAAGGATCCCCCTCACAGAAAACTATCGACAACTGCGTCTGTAAGGGGCTCATGAGCACAGAGCCTGGCAAGCTGATTAGCGCCAAGTTGTCTTTTTAGATGAATCATGCTTCAATTTGTGTGACCATGATCGCCGCATTCGTGTTAGACGGTATGCCGGTGAACGCTGCCTTCCAGAGTGCGTTATCGAACGAAATAATGGCCTAATACCCATAGTTATGGTTTGGAGAGCGATTTCGTATCATGGACGAACCAAATTTGCTACGAATTGAGGGTAATCTGAATAGCAACAGGTACGTCCGTGAAGTGCTACAGTCCGAAGTCGTTCCTTTCCTTCAAGACATCTCTGGAGCTATCTTTCCGCAGGATAATGCACGCCCACATGGTGCAAAGACTGTTCTGGACATGTGTTCAGCCCAACATATGCAACTTCTTCCTTGGAATGCTTATTCGCTGGATATGTCGCCTATTGAGCACGTGTGGGATTTGGTGAGTTGGCGTCTCACTCGTGATCCACGTCCTGCAGCTTCAAAAGACGACCTTTTGCTGCGCATACAAGCAATATGGAATTCTCTTCCACAAGCAGACATTCAAAATAATGCCGCGTCGTATAGCAGCACTTATTGCAGCGCGTGGTGGCTACACTAAATGTTGATTTCGGATTGTTTTTTATTTGAAAATTTCGTCATTTATTTGTATTAATTCGTTTGTGCAATACATTTCATTTAATTTTGATGATTTTTTTCATCGCGCTGCATTTTTTATAAAGAGCACAGTTTATGTATAGAGAAAAATGAGCAGACATTTTAAAGAGTAATAAGCAAAATGTTGAGTATTTTCACTATAAACGTAAAGCATCTATTTAAAATGGTATATTATACATTTATCTAACTTATTAAACCTTTAAATAACATGTAAAAAATCACATGTTAAAAAAACGTATCTGAATATGTTGGATATTTATTTTTTGTACTACTTTATTACATTTGAAAAGCGTTAGGAACAATCAAAATATTAATATATATATTTACACTCATTTTTTCTATTATAATATATCCTTAAAGGCGTAATTGTTGCGACAATCATAGTGACCATTTATGCATGTTTTTGATAAATATATTTTTGCAGATGTGTTACTTAAAAACTTTAAAAAGAATTCTGAAGAGATTTATTTAATTTAAAATGCAATAGCGTGTTCAATGAACACAAAGAAAAAAAATCATATTCAGAAAAATATACATAATGTAATTTAATAAATTTAGATATAAGTGCAGGTGTTCATTGATTTCAGATTACATTCAATTAGTGATGTAATATATGCACAAAAATACAAACAAACAAATAACTTTTTAAAAATATATTTCAAGCAGAATTTGGAAAAAAAAATAACATTTTTTTAAAAATTGAACATATAATTCAATAAGCTTAAAATTCAATGCAATTAAATTTTTAAAATCATTTCACTAATAATGTCTTTCACGACAACAAAAAGATATATGCAGTTATTTAAATGTTTATTTTTTACACTGTTAAGTTGGCATGTAAGTAAGTTTTGAGCAGTGTTTTTACAAAAGCAAAACAAATGAATATTTATTTTTGATGTTTAGTGCCTTTTGTACTAGAAAATATAATACAAAATTGTTTTAAGAATATTATAACAAGAATAAAATTGTTTAAATCGAATTTTTCGGAAAAAATTTAATCACATAATTTTTCAAATCATGTCATTCATTTTTTCATCATTCGTGTCATTCTCCATTATTGGAAAGAGCTTCTGAAGAATAATTTTTCTATACATAGCGATGATTTTTCTACAGCGTCTGAACAAAGCTTTAGAAAAAACTTACATTATTTTCAGTTACTATGTTACTCAAATTATGTACGTTGGTTTAATTCATTTTTCTAATCACATGCATTTAAATTCTCTTCTAAAATATATTTCAAAAATCCTAGTTCAAGCTTTGTGCAGAAATCATAGTTATATATAGGCAAACTGCTATTTTTACTCAGGCATTTTTCATGAATGGATAGTGTTTTGAAAATAATTCATTATTTCTTTCATTTTTTGCTATAATATTTCATTTAAATAATTTTTCTTGAAGCGATAATCTCAAGACAGTTTTATATGTGTATTCTAATTCAAAAATGGCACTAAATATCAAACAAATTTTAAATTTATATGCTAAAATCACTATTCCAAACATAATCACGTGTCTCAAAATGCACTTACAATATATTAAAAAATATATTGTTTAAAAAAACAAAAACAAAAAAACAAGCTTTTATTGTGAATCGAACTAAAAAGTAAAAAAAAATAATTCTTAATATAAGAATTAAAAAAAAATGCTTAACAAAAAATTAATGTCATTGGGGTAAAAGCGTGGGATGCTCTATACAAATTGTTATAATTTCTTAATAGTTCTATTCCGAAATGCTGAGTTAGTGTAAAAATGTAGTACAAAGCACCAGCACGCTTTTATCTCAATGACATTAATTTTCTCGTTAATTATTTTAATCTTATATTAAGAATTATTTTTTTTAACTTTTTAGTTCGATTCTCTATAAAAACGTGTTTTTTAGTTTTTTTAAACTATAATTTATTTTTCAGTGTTTAGTTCGATATAAATTAAAAGCATGTTTTTTTTTAGTTTTTCACACTATCATTTACTCATTATTGAATTTATTCTTGAGTTTGGTATTTGGAGCCGGGGAAGTGAAATTAAGTAGCTGCTTGAATTAGTCTTGCTCTTCAAAGGATATTAATTAATGTATATGAAAGGTATCTATTATCTGCGTTTACGGAGCCTTGGATCAGTCCCGTATCGTTATACTTCAAAAATTCTGTCTCTGTAGATGCAGGCCAAATCAAAGTGTTTTAAGAAGAAATATTAAGCGTCAATCGTATTATCACCTTTTAAACGTATTTCTATAATACTAATTCGTATCATCACTTCTAAACGAATTGCTTTGTAAAAATAAAGGATTTTTAACAGTTAGAACATAACTGTTTTTCCCCCCCCCCATCCACGAGTCTTGTTTTATTTCCATTTTCAAAGAAACTAGACAATTTTGTATATTATAGTAAGAAATAACTAATGCACCCAACCTACCCTTGCTCATACAAAGAACACTTTTTTGTTTGTTTTATTTCTAAACCACAAGTGTGTATTCGTTTTAGGGGTGTCACCTTAATCTTTTAGTCCCTAAATCTGGAATTAGTCGCCAAATCTGAAAATGGTATATACAATAAGTTGCCAAATCTGGAAGTTGTATATAGAATTAGTCGCCAAATCAGGATATCGTTATTCCTGATGCCTTGATCAGGAAAATATAACACAATTATGAAATTATTTTATTGTCATCGGTCCTTGACCAGTGTAAAAAATCTCGAATTAAGCTGACATTTTAAAGTGGGTAAAAATCGAGTTCAAAGATTCCGTTACATGCAAGTGGAACTTATAAAAACGTGCTAATAAAAGAGAGCATTTGGAGAACGTCAAAAGAACCAATAAGTTTTTATGTACAGATATCTAAATAAGTTAGCATGATTCTTTTAAAAACTGAAATGTAGTGAAAGTTTAAATAAAATTTTATCTCAAAGAGAAAAAAAATTTATATTTGATAATTTCTTTTTTAGTAGTACTAACAAATATTGCAGTTTAACTAAACCTCTCCCTGTTTTTTATCTTCACATTAAGACATTATCTTATACAAAATAAAAGCTAAAAACACCATATATATATATATATGTTTAGACTAAAATTCAACAAAGGTATGTCCTTCTGTATAAAAATAGTAACAGCAAAAACTGACGCCACTTTACTTTTAACTATTCTTTACAAAAGTATTTATAAATAGGTAAAAAAATAATTATAAGGCTAATTCAACAGCAAAATCTATTTATCTTAAAATACATTTCGTGACGTATTCCAACAAAAGAATTAACGATAACTGTTCTGAACAAGAAAAGCTGCCCATTATTCCAAAAATTTTCTATTACTTCTAAGCACGAAACGAATCTAAAATATCTCTCACTGTCTGATAAGCATTAAAATATTTCTGATATTAACCTTTTAACATTAAAAATGGTTTAAGTCATACGCGACATCGAAGTACCCTACCAAAGGCTTCAAATTCGACCAATTAGAATACAAAACACCTGCGATAATTACGTGCTGCCATCTGCATAAAGAGAAATGAACTAAACTTACGTTTCGCGTTCGATTACGTAAACGACAATTGCCAAAATAATTTTAAGAACGAACTAATATGCAGAAAAGAAGAGTCACAGCGTTATGGCTCTTAATAGAACGATGATCCTGCTGGGTTCATATGGAAATGATCTTAACAAATAGTTGAGTGTATAGATTAAGCATGAATGATTTATTTATGACTGCTATTAAGCGTTTCTAGATATAGTTTCCGACATAGGCATCTGCTACACGATTTATTATGTCTCGTGCTTAAAATAACAATAGCATTTATTTTATTACGTGTTCAGAAAATTCTTCAAGATCACTTAGTTTATTTACATAATGTGGTTCTATTCAAAGCTTTTGAAAAATAAGATCATAAGAAAATATTTCGTGGAAGACACATGCATGAATTTATACAAGGGTATAAAAAATAACATTAAAAACAACTTAAAATAAAAATAAAGTATTCTGAGCTGAGGAAAAACATCACGTTTCTTACTGTGTATATTTAACTGAACTTTGATATATTCGTAACCAGCAGGAATATATTTTTTTAAATACAGACTATACACACATCCATTCCAGATTTTTTTATAAAAAGTTTTTACAGATTAATTTCTAAGTAATAAGTAAGTAATACTAATTGATTAATTCTGAAGTCCCTTGTGACGAATATTTAAGACAATTATTAAAATGTAACATTTTGACAAAGCGAATTTTCAAAATTGTTAGTTATTATTTTCAGATTTTCAGCAAATTATACAAGATATGACACACACACACACACACACACACACACACACACACAATAGAGACTAAATGTATGGTTTGAATAAAAAGTGGAGTTAACAACAATTGTTTTCGTGATGTCATCACACACACTTCCTATATCCTACACACTTCCATCCAGTTTTGCCTTAATCGATCACACTTGTTGGAAGACATTGAGTGAACACGTGCAACTGCATTCTGCCGGAAAATAATGAATACACATCAAGTTCATTGTGAAACAGTAGAAATCAACTACGAAAGCATTCCAAAGTTTAACTGAGGCTGATGGAGATAAAACTTTGTCGCGTGCATATGAGTTTGGATGGTATTAGTGGTTTTCAGAGGAAAGAGTCAGTGTGGTAGATGATGAACCTGCTGGACGCCCAAGGTAAGCAATTACATAGCAAAACAGTACCCACTCAGATCAGTAGTAAGAATGAAAGTCAACACAACTACATTGAAGTACTAACAAGGCTACATGAAAAAGTTAGGATAAAAAGACCAGAATTGGGAAGTGATGGCTGGCTGTTGAACCAAGTCAATACACCAGCTCACATAGCCCTATTTGTTAAGCAGTTTCTGACCAGCGAAAACGTTACTTTGAGGGAGAATCCTCCTTATTTACCTGATATGAGCCCATGTGACTTTATTTTATTTCCTACAGTTAAAACGTGCTCAAATGGAACCCATTTTACTGCAGTTGAAGAGGTTCATGCCAAAAACAGGGAATCTCCAGAAGGGCCTTTGAAAAATCTCGTTCCAGATCTGTTACCATGAATCGCAGCACCGAGTGCAGAAGTGTGTGAATGCTTAAAGGGAATACATGTTTGAAGATGATAATGCCACACACACACACACACACACATGGAGAACTAATTCTGTAAGAACAATGCTTTATTGGACCAGTCTCGTTTTCTTTTTTGACCACCTTTAATATTTATTAACTCAACTTCTTTTCAGAAGAAAATTAAATCAGGATTTGGATTTCACAGTACTGTAATTTGATGTTAAGTATATTTATGTATAGGTACACAGAGACTCCTTTATCGTATAAAAGTATACATATAACACATTCTATTAGATGACGCATGATAACTGACACGTCTAAGTAAGTATTAAATGGCTAAGCATCTACTCTATAATCATGCAAATGAGAATATGTCTAAAGTAAGAAGAATGCACTAAACGTGACTTGCATTTCAAACCATTCTACTTTCCCTAGTGTTGACTGTGGAAAGCCGTGTTATTTGCTATCTGAAATTTAATGTTTGGGTTGACTGTGAATACACACACACACAAACAAAAACGGAAAGTTTGTCAACAACATATATGGAACAGTTCCTTCCACTTATAATCAAGTTCTTGTTTATATACATTATTGTGTGGAATGTTCAAATCTAGGAAATTATCTCTTCCACGGGCAAATTTAACGTTTAAATGCTTTTATTGAGCCAAACCATGCATTTCTGACATGAAATAATTATTCGTATTTCCCTGTTTTAATATTACTCACTGAGGAGATCGCGTTTTCGAAAGGAAGCATTTTTGCCACTTGGATTAAAAATATCTGGGCGGAAAACAATCCCCAAGCCAAACAAATGTCATGATTCTTCATTAATGTGTAGGCACATATCGCTGATGCTTTTCTGGCTGGCCTATAACTATTGTCAATGCATTTGAAAGGCCAAGACCAAAGTACCGCGTCTTCAAGTAGAAAATATTTCAGGTTTTACATGTTTTTCCACTGAACGCAATAACAGGCATGTGATTTTTGCAGGATGGAGCCCTGTTGATTTTTACCACCCTACGCACTCTCTAAATGCTAAATATTCTGCACGATGGTTTGGAGTGACAGACCTAAAGCTTGTTCTTCAAGTTAGCCAGATCTTAATTAACGAGACTTCTTTTGGGAATACAGGAAATACCAATTCATAATTCTGCTGCGGACACCTTGGAAGGTCTTGTAGTTAGACTTCTTGGTCAAATCATTCCCTGGAGTTATCCAAAATGTTTCTAAAACTAATGAGGAATAATTCTAAAAACAATTATCATTTATCATGGAAAATTCTACCACATTTTGATACATTAAGACCATGCATTGTTGAGAATGGTCCCCAGGTAATCCTTTCTAGCTAGTTTCCATTTCACTAGAAAGTCTAGTGCATGCTACTTGGAAACATCCCACAAAATTATGGAATGAGCAATAGGTTACAAAAATCCATTAATGACATTTTGTGCTTCCATGGCCTTATGGATTCTACGCCACACTTAACCCCTGGTAACAGTTCTTATCAAACGGAAAATTACATAATTCACCTGACCAAACAACCTTTTATCAAACATTTTAGGTTGCATAAGCTTAGCCGAGTGGCTGAAACTGATGGCGTGTTGTTCGTAAAGTAGATTACCCTTACGGAAATATGTGTCGTACGTCCCACATTCATTTTTGCTGTTTTTTAACAGTGCATCGCTTATATATATATATATGTATCTTGAAATATTAACTAGTCTAAGCAGATCTTGCTGCTCTTGATCATCCTTTCATGACCAATGTAGCTGGTCATGCCGTAACGACTCTACTGTAAGTATTCCAGCATCGCGTAAACACGATGATCTCCGAGTAAAAATTTGAGACCAGCGTCAAGTAAGCCTAATTTAAAAACTGAATACTTTGTTTGAGTTTTCTAAATGCTATTATACGGTGCCGAAGTAATGATTTTTAAATTGATTGAGACAGTGGCATTTGACATTATCGTCAGATTATGAGTTTTTAATCCGTGTTGAATTTGTTAGAATAAACAATATCTATCCATTATGCTCTTCTTAAACGTAATTGTGAATTAAAGGAGTTTTCTCTCTTATTGTTTTTTTTTTAATTATTTGGAATACATTGATCGTACATAGCTTACTACAACAGAATAATAGATTTAAATATTTCTGGATGTGCTTTGTAAGTACTTTGGTACATGTGTTTAGAGTTAAATTGTTACAAATTGAAGTATTTTCCAGATTTCATTTATTGTTCTTAATGTTATAGTATGTTTATATTATCGTGTATTAAAAATATAACATTATATATAATCTAAAACTGAAATTGGTATGTTAAAATGCAAATTCTGTTTGGGTTTTATTTCTGCACAGTTATAATTCAATGTCGAAAATGAGAAGGCCTGCAGCACTTATTTGTGTTTTAGTACGCGTGCCCTGCGTGCACTTCATTTCTGCAAGCCGATCTTAAAAATGTTAGTAAGTTAAATTATATATAATCGTCCATGTCTGAACTGTGGATCGGTAGATGTTGAATTTACAAGCAATTTGTAAATTGTGGGTCAATACATCTAACTCTAACTACCCTATTGTGCTGAGAAACCGTTTATTCTTGCCTTTCGATCATGGTCACATCAGAATAATTTCACGCGAATCACCTGAAAACAATAAAATACCTGAAAATGCACTGTTCAAACACTAGTGTCATTTAAGGCATCCCGTGTAGAGGAGCTGGTCACATTAAATCTGTTGAAGCTCAAAGTTCTCCTGCAAGCTAGTGTGGATGTTTGGAAAGGGCTATCAGCTCAATAGTTGGATCTAGTCACTTGACCGATTTCCAAAATTACAAGGTACATTGCCAAAAGACTTAGTGTAGCTTTATTGTTTTATGTTAATAAACACTCACTAACTGATATGTCACTGTCATTTGCTTGTGTATATATACAGTGGCGGCCTCTATTGCCAAATCACAGCCACATCAGTTATGGACTGTTCTACTTTGCGCATACCTGATAGCACAAAGCTTGTGGTAGGGGGAGTACCATTCATAGACGTAAGAAGTAAACGACGGGATGATACGACGAAAAACAACTATAATCAATCGTGTCCATGAAGAAGACTATTTGGACATACAAGACGTGAAATTTATTTATTTAAATAACAATCTGTAATACATAAATATCATGTAATTAATTAGTAATAAATAATTTAATTCACAAGTTATTGTAAATTTTATTGTACTGATTTGAAAGCCAACCGACAGCTCCACAAATATAATAAAAATTTACTCGTCTGTTAATCCATGCAATATAAAAATTTGTAAAGTGATTTTTTTTTAAAGAACCCATTTAAAAACGACCACTTTGCGGCTGAAATAAACTTGGAATCAACTTTAATGTTTCCAATTACTTTTCAGTATGTTTCAGGTTATATTAAAGATTGAATTTTACATAAGGTACTCAGCGTGTGATAGGTTCTATCCCAGTCTTTCAACTATTCCACTTTCGGAAATTTTTCTTTAACTGTAGTTTGAGTTTACAACTACCTTCCGTAGAGATTCCTTGATTTTATACTAATGTAAATGCTATTTAAACCCTGGTAAGGAGTGTTTACGGTAATGGTTAATGGTTAATCGTGAGTAACTAGTCGTTAATTGTTAGTAATGAGCCATTCGTCTTTAGTAAATTATTCAAGTAAAAACTGCCGTTCAGAAAAGTGGAAATAACAGAGAAGCTGATTTAAAGATGGCAGTAGCAGTTTAGGAAAGAGACGACAAGTGATCTTTTAGCTGATCTAGAGATAAATGTAGATTTTGTAATCTTATTAATTAGATTATATAAAAACTAATTATAACTTCTCACATGGTTATCAAACTTGAATTTATCAGAAATTGATCATAAATTGATTAGTCTGCAATAAAGACATTAAATTTAAAACAATGTATGTTTCTTCGATGACCCAAACTACACTAGAAAACTCCGAGTTGTGACAAATGTAGGAATAAATAAGCAATACTCACAATCCCTCTTTAATTATTTTACAGAAATATGGAAGAACTTACGTATTATTTTTTTATGGTATAGTAGTTTCGTTACTTCCCGTTTAAGGGGACATGGTACGATTTAAGCAAACATTTTTAATTTAAGGATTTTCAAAAACATTTTGGTTGCCTCCTATGTGGGTATATTATGTAAAACAAATATTGTGCTCAAAATTTCACAAACAGCTGGATATTTAATTTTTTAAGGAAAAAACTTCAAATTTGTGAAGTGATTTTAAAATGCAACTCCCCATACAAAAATTTACGTATACGCATGAAATTTGATTTGCAAATATCTCAAACTATGCATAACAAAAGTTGGTATGGGTTTTGAGATAACATGGTTGGTATTCGTACTATACTTCTTTTTATGAATGCGTATTGAAAATTCCTTAAAAAAAGTACAAATTCTGAGTTTCATTATTTTTTTAAAAAAATAAGTATTGCTTTGATTCAAAAATGCATACCAACTTTTGTTACGTGTACTATTAGCAATATGTAAAAAAAAAATAAAAGCATTTGGCACAATAGAAAAAAAGCTTTAGCATTTTAAATGAAGACAAACTTGTTATTTCATCTTTCCGAGATAAGTACGTTTAAAGTTTTGATTTACCATAAGGATGTGAATGAAAACGAACACAAAAACTATCATAATTCTGTGTTTTTTTAGTTTAAAGCTTTCAAATTTTGTCAGGTTATATAAAAAATAATTTAAGTTAAAAAAATTAAATTTCATTTTTCGACCGATTTTTGTCAATTGATTCGTACTGTGTCCCTTTAATAGATGTAAAAATTTTTACTTTATTCATTTATTATAAGTTTGAAAAACAATTATACATGTCCGTAGTGAAAATTAAGTCTTAATATTATTACCAAACAAAAATTCCAGATCTGAATGATGACTTTTGTGTTTGCTGCATTTTACACATTCAGAACCGTTACTAATCATATTTACAGCTCCTATTTTCAAAAAGCAATTCAATGCTTATAATTTTGCTAATGCAGTGCTTCTCAAACTTTCAATACTTGCGAACCAATTTTCAATCATAATTTTTATCGCGTCCCCCTTATACAACAATAATGTGTATTAAACGCAATAACAATGCACTTTACGCTAAAGCTACAATACGACCTTAACTTGAAACGAGTTTAAATCCCTTCTAATCTGTAACCCAGCTAAAGGTGTGGAAGGAAATAAAGGATCATGCTACATGATAAATTTTAACTATTTTAATTATTACTTTAAACGACTCGAACACAAATAACACTATAACTAAGATACTTCAGTCAGGCAATAGAGGGAAGAGACGAGATTCGCGTTTGGGAAGATACACATATTAATGCGGTTCCTCCTTGATAGTACTTTACACCGAAGCTAAGTATTTAATGATCGAAATACTGTTTTAACACTCTAATCATCAACGTAATATGAAGTTGACAGTACTTCTATGTTTCTTCTATACAGTTATGTTTTCTTCCTGATGAAAATCCTATATAATGTAATCTTTACTTTGATACTTCTTGTTAACTAAACTTCTGACTTTCTAACTTTTTGTTTACATATTCTCATCACTGCCAGTTCACTAACTATTCACTACTATCTTCACTTGCAATCCCCTCGCAATTCATTAACCCTTTAACTCGTGAAGTAGGCATATGTATAATAAATTTAATTTACATATCACGTTTTCTTCTTTTAGGAGAAGATTGGTTTGAGTTTGCTGGCCCCAAAGAATTCCCAAGAGGATTAATTGAAGGACGCGTATAGATACGTCACAAATTATAAACCGTACAAATTAACAAAATACGTATTAAATTATTTACATGTTACTTTAAAGTTGTGACGGATCTATACGGATTTTCACTAATCGCTCCTTTTTCCCTTTCAATTCACTATTACGAAACTTAGAGTCTTCGTCCACTTATCCAGCTAATTTGAGTGCCTGAAGTTCGTCACAAAGGAACCGCAGCAGTAAAATATAAGGTATAGTGACTTTGATTAAGTAAATCTGATTATTAGTGTGAGGCGTAGTTGTAATTGTGCACGTTTAAGCTGTCCTAGATTCAGTTGAAATTCTGTATTATTATCCACGCGTAGTTATATCTCACATCTGCACTCTACCTTAGTTTATATATCTTAATTAGAATTGTGCTGTGTCTGTTCATAATATCTGATAAGAATCAATAAATCAGTTTGAATTGGAATAATGTCTTTAGATCATTGAAGTCCACCTACACATCTAGTCGGGTTTTCAGATAGACAGGAAGGTATTAATGTAAGGGGTGGCCACAGGTCACCACAAAGTAATATTACTTTTATAAGTAATAGGATAACTATGTATTATGTTTTTTTCTCTCTCTAATTTTTAAATTGCAGCAGATTGAAAATGATATTTAATTAAAGATTTATTTCCTTAATTCCCCATTTCTGAAAGTGTAAATGTCCTTAGAAAAGTATTATATTTAGACATCTAATTATTCCTGGATGAGTGGGGAGTGCTTACTACAAAAAATCACATTTAAAACATATATTACATTCGAACAAAAACCCTTTTTCGAATAAGTGGAAAAGAATTATCGTTTTCTTCCTTCAAACGAAAACCTTTTATTTGAAAAAAAAAATTCAACAGTATTTATAGCTCTACATATTTAGAAATCCTCAACAGTGTTGACAACTTGATCGTACACAGCTGAAAATTTGCTGAGCAGCCAAAATTTATGATTTTCCTCTGCAAAACGGAAATTGAAAATATCCTTTTGCAATTCACACCTCTGTTCTGAAATTTTCACTTTTGCATTCTTGGATTTTTTTCCCCATTTTGATGTAAGGAAAGGTTGAATAAATAAAAGAATAAAGGAATGGAATCGAAAGTCGAAAATCAGCAAAATGCAAAATTGGTTCTCTCCTCTCCTCACTTCCAATTTACTCAATTCTAAAGGAAATTGAATTTGTCACAGAGAAGATAAAATATTCTCCGACTGCCATGATCAAGAAAAACGTTTCTTGTTCGGTTATTGAACAAATCTTGTGTTTTTGGAAAACATATCGATATTCAACCTGATTCTGAAATGTAATTTCCAACTTGAAAATCTTTATTTAAAATTTATCTTTAAAAAAACAGTTATTTCACACTGGTATAATCGGAATATTTCCTTTATTTTCGTCTGCCACAATGTGTTGAAATATTTCTGTGCGTGTTTATTTTAATACAATTTAGCATTTTTATTTTTCGTTTTACAATTGAAAAAAGGTGTAGTTGCTTTACTTTAGTTTTAATCTTATGGAAAAAATGACAACTAGAAAAAATAAGGAGGGACATATATTATAAAGTTGTGTATTAATTTTTCCGAACACATTTTAGATTCCTTTAAGGAAAGACTTGCTCCTAGACAAAAATAAATTTTAATTGATTCTTATATATTTTTAGAAGTGATTTTCCTTGGTAAAACTATAATAATAATGAAAAAACCAATTATTTTATGATCAAAACTCAAAAATAAAAAATAATTTCATCACATTTGTCAAAAATTGCTTTTTTAATAAGTGAACTAAATAAGTATTTAATTTCAAAATACAAGCTTCACCATTTTTTATTAATTACTTTTACGTAATTCGATGTTTATGAAAAACAATTTTAAGCTCATAATGTAATTTAAATATAACATATTAAATACACTAGTAATAACAGCAGTTTATGAAGTGTTTCCCAAACAGTGGGCCGCAACCCTAGGGGGCGTGATGATTCTACCAGGGGGGCGGGAGCATATCGAAAAGTCAAAAGCAAAATATTATTTTAAAAAATTATTAATTTGTGAAAGTAGACGAACAAAATGCATTCTGACATATTAAAAAAATAAAATTTACATTTACACTTATAAGTGCATCTGTACTGTACATGAGTTTTATAACTAATTTATATATATGTATATATATATATATTATATATATAAGAATACCAAGTTAAGAGAAAAAAGTTTAATAATTAGCAGTTACCCCTTGGACTTTTTTGATACAAAATTGTATACACAAATTAACGCTATTATTAATAATTTGTACTATTTATAAATAATTCCTTAACTGCCGATTCAAAGTTATGCGATTCGCTCTCCAATGTTTTCGTTTTCCACGTTGTAGCTCGTATGTGATGTATTGGAAGGGGGATGGAAGAAAAGGAATAAAAATATGCAAATTCTCTGAAATAAGTAAATATTTCGCAAACACTGTGAAGTTCCTTTTATTTCATACTAAAACCTTCGGAATAATTTCATAAATAGCAATATACAGAAAAGATCGCAATTTGGAAAAACGTATATATACGTCCGGGGAGTATAATGCACGAGTTTGGCTAGATGTGTATATACGCCGACGGCAGTTAAGAGGTTAAAGTTGTATTCTAGCTTTAGCGTCAAAGTATAGTATTATTGAATTTATGCATTGTTATTCGTATGGAAGGGAGTCGCGACGAAAATTATGTTTGGATATTGGGTCGCAAATATCGAAAGTTTGAGAAGCCCTGAGTTTATCATTTTATTGTCTTACACTTATGTTAGTTAAGCTGAAAAAATGAAGCATTTCTTCTAGTGAGTCAATTTGAATATTTTACTAGCATAATTGATGTCGAAGCCTACTCACCGTTTTTCGGGTCAATATTCCAAACACACAGAGTAATCCAGAAAGTAAGTCGCGTTTTGAAATTTCTACACAGAGCAAATGTTCAAGCATGCGTGAGCCATTTGCTGAGAAAAAACATTTCAAAGCGCTGACTTATACGGCACTAATTCTTTGAGAGTTTAAAATATTTAAAACAATCACACACACACATATACGCACACACAAGCATCTCGCCTCACGTGAGATACATTCGATCGTCCGTTTTCTTCATGCGAGGAACATCATAGTTTGTGAAACTCTCAGAGAATTTGGAAATTGAATGTACCCAAAACGATGACAGATTTCATTGACAGGAGGTAAAGGCACTAACTCAATGAAAAACTTAAAAATGTGCACGATAACGAACCAAGTTACGGAGTTGTGCGATGAAAGTTTTTGACCAATGGATCTTGTATCAAGAGTTTCAACTCAAGTACTCGAAAGCCGTTCTTGGTGGTTAAAGCAGTTCCGGGAAGATGTCGTGGTCAGATTTGTTACTATTCAATTTCTGTCCTCATTGGCGACATAGTTCTTTGACGAAAGCATCCATACACTCGTGCCCTGCTACAAATAATCCTAAGAAATGGTGGCACATATATCGAAACATTATCCAAACAATTGTAAATCCAGAACCGAACATAAATTCCCCTAATTTTAAACCATCATAATTAATCAAGTTAATATTATAATTTGCAAATAAGGAACACAAAGGACTATATATTAGAAACTATGTATTAGACTGAGCATATAGTCTGTATTTTTTACCATCCATACTAATACAGGGGCAGCTAATTGAGGAACTTAAACCATTGTTTGAACTAGGATACCGCAAATTCTGGTAAGAAAAAATATCCCAATTTTGTGTACTGCATTATGGGTAATTGAACAGAAGTTGTTGTCTGCTATACGATCTTTCTGTATGGTAGAATATGCGTTCAGTGCCTCATCACAAAAAAAGAAAATTGTTATAAATTAGTGTTCGTAGGGATTTGTGGTTGCCACTCACAAACATTGAACTTGCCTTAACATCTCATCCATTTCAACCAAGTCATTAATTCTTTAAAATTTTATTTTAAACACAAGTTTACTTTGGGGTTTGTGGGCAAGTTTTGACTATAAAAAAGAGTTCATGGGTCAAAAATTTTAGGAATCAATGCTTTAGCGAGGCAGGGACGAAATAAATCCCTACTCGTATCAGTCGTTAAGCTCTTTTATTCTTTTACTTTTTTGTTTGTCACTTGAGGAAGATGGGATCACTGCATTCATCCACCCTAGAGAAAAAAATTGTTTAATTTGTGCTTTTGAGCGTCATTCGAACTTTTTCCGCAGTCGTTGTGGACAGTCTCTTGTTGAGATGACGAGAAGAGTTGACTTGAGTACCGATGCCATTTGAATCACTAATCATGATTTATTGGGAACATATCAGACCCTACATGGAGTAAATGCATAATCAACCAGTAACGTTAGGTGGTGCTGCCATTTAGTGTTCAATTCCTGGATAACCATATCAAAAGCAGGAGTTGACCTTGGAATAGTTGCGGATTGTGGGATTTTAACTGTCTTTCGGAGGATCCGATATGCATGCTTTAGACGACTGGGATGAAAGAATTCTCTTTTTAGGGTCAGTCTGTCTCTCTCGTCAAGGTATTTTACTTCTATCTGTTTGTTAGTCACATCTTACGAAAGTAGAGGTCGCTGCACGGTACTCATTCATTCACTGTTATGCTGCTTGGAAAGATTTGACGCCCAAATGGTCCCTCTAAAATACTCTTACTCAAATAATATTGCCGAAAGGAAAGATGCGGATTGTTCAAGTCAAGCGAGATAATTATTGTATGTTCACATTCAAATTCGTTTGACTGGAGGACAATTGGCATATATTAATTCAAAAGAGATAAATTACTTTTTCAGTCTGTATGATAGTGTCATTGCACCCACATCAGTTATTTTTACCATTGGACACATGTCATTTAATTCGATGATTTTTAGTCAGTATGCTTATGATATTATTTCTTAATCCTTTTGTAACAATGAGATGAAAACCATTAAGCGTTGGAGTAGGTGGACATGAAATAAGAGTTCAATTTATGAAATTCTATTGATAGAGTGTAATTTCTTGATTTGGAACCTTATAACACACCAGAAGAAGGGAGAGACAATGGGAAACATAAAGAAACTGAAGAAAATGTGAATACAGAGAGACACTACCCATCTTGAAATTACATTGAAATAACATGTGAACTGAATAAGGGTAAAATTAGAAAATGATACTCTCTGCCGACAGATGACATACGAAAGAAGAAAAGGAAATTATGTACAAAAAATTATGCCTGATTTTTTAAATTAAAAATAATGATTTATCCTTGATTTTGCAAATATCAAGCAATAAAAGTATTCTTTCATTTTTACATATCACCTTTTTATAAATTGTTCATTACTATTACATAAATATAATAATGTTCTAACGGAAATTTAAATGAAGGAATTACTTATATATATACTAGTTTTCCTTCATTGAGAATCCGATGTGGTATTGTCTTCTGAAGTTTCAATTAACCTTACTGAGGTATTCCAACGCTTCATTCTCTGGTATACACATAGTTTCGTAACTCTCTTTACCATTTCATTTTAGCAGGGTAGGCCGTGAACATGCGGCCGTCATTTTCCTGTTGTCACTTAAAACCCTCTGTGCTGAAAGGTATTCCATGTTAAATATGTTGAGAATGAAATACCTACATTGAGGAGGTAAGGAAATTAGGAGGATAAATGTCTTTGCAATTGGATCGAAACTCAAATTTATAAAGTCCATCGCTAATTCCTCTTGTAGCTTTGTCGAGAGATGGTAATAAGGGATTAAATCAGATTATTGTGAACATTATTCAGTTCATTACTAAAAAGATGAGAACCATAAGAACTCCTATCATAAGATTCTTATTATAAGTAAAAAATAAAAATGAAAAAAGTAATGTATTATTTTGCCGACGCCTTACAAGCAGTACAAATCATTTATTTATAAAAAAAGATAAACCTGAATACGATTAGGGTATTCGACTTCCCTAAAATTGTTAACTTTCCCAAGACATGACAATTTTTTTGTGATTTTATTCTATAGGCCATCTTATTAGCTTTATAAATATTCCAAGTTTGTTATTTTTCCTTTATTAGAACATAAACTTTAAGTTTTTTATTAAAGGCAGATACCATTACTTTAAGCAAGATATGTCATACTCGTACTTTAAAATGCATTTTACTCAAAATGTGTTTTTTGGAAAATGCTCAAACAGGGACAGTGATTGCTCCAAAAGTTTGGAAAATAATTAACTGAAATTTTTGAAAATTCTGTACAATAACAGAAGTATTATATCCTTCAGAATTGTCAACTACTGTTTTATTACAAAATTTACAGTCCTTTATGTGAATATAATCACTGTTTTTTTTTTAATTTTCATATAACAACTTCAAAAAGTGCCCTAGTTTTTGTAAAAATTAAATTTTCTATTATACTGAAGGTCATTTTAAAAATAAATAGCACAGCAACACATCAGAATTGAAAAATTGAAAATTTATTCAGAAACTTTTGATATTTTACTGTTTTTGATGTTATTTTGTTTTTTGTAACTTTTTACTAGTTTTTCCATTTTAGTAATAATAAATTTTTTTTTCTTAATTTTAGCATATTTTTCTTAGAATTAACTAAATAAATTTAAAAACCACAAAAAAATCTCCATATCTCAATTTTTTTTTGAATAAGTTGTCGCAAGTATTGGGATAGCTTAAGTGAAATAGATATGACTGAAATTAATAATACCAATAAGTGACTTCATTTACATTCGCTGTAGAAACCATCAATTTGCTTAAATACCTTAATCATAGTTTTAGTTCAAATAGCTTTATTCATAGATCCACGTAAAATTACCGAGCCCAAATTTTCACCGATTGAGCAACTCAATATAGTAATTTGTCAACTATTTCTTTCAAATGATTTTCTACTAAATAAAAGTGATTCATAATCTTTAAATTCTAAACGACTTCTTTTGACTTAAATGCAATAATTATGATTTTTATTATATTTGAGTTTTTAGTTGTATGTATTATTCCGTGCAATTTGTGTGTTTAGAGGAAGAACACGCAAACCTCACTGAAGCCCGATTGGTTTACCAATATCACGTATTCAAATTACCTTGAAAAAGTGAGCTGTAATTATTTTACATAAATATGCGTCATTTATTTTATTAAAATGCCTTTTGTTCGGATAATATTTAGAAATAAATAGTTTTTTCGCGTGTGGTAAGTTCTATTTCCACATTCAAGGTTTCGGAAAAAAATAAACTAAGAAATAATAAGATATATTTAGATTTTCGCAATGCATTCTGCCATTAGACTTTCAGATTTCTTTTTGTCCAGTGCTTAACATATGCAATGAAAATTACAAATGTTACGTGATTAAGTGAAGGGTTTGGGTAAACACAAGAAATTTGTCATTTCAGATATAATTGTATAATAACCAAAGCTATTTATTGAAAATAGAGTCTAAATTTAAAAGAGATCATGAATATATTTTGCTTAAACATAACCAGGCTTTGAAACAAATTGAAAAAGTTTCGAATAATTATAGAATTATTTTTCCCCCATTTTTATTATATTATGAAAAGAAGTGTTATTATATAAAACTAAATAATGGATATTTTGAATTTTTTTCGGAATAAATTAATTTTCTTTGATTACTTAACGTGTTTTTAATAATTTAAAAATACGTTTTATCACTTGATTTGAGAGTTTCCATCTTTTTGCTTTTAAAAATGAATTATTAATTATAATTACGACACTTTATAATATTGATTTCTCAAGATATTATATATGATATCCTGAATGAAAATGATTAGATATTTTAAGGATATCCACTTCGCGGGTTTACATAAAAGTGTCTGCCATTTTTTTCTTCTGATTAACATTGTGAAACTAAAGAAAAAATGTTTTTATATAGAGTAATGTTCTTCTTAAAACTAAAATCTAATCGAATAACTTAATACAACAAAATTTCTAAATGTGTTTTCCTATATTTAATTTCATATATATAGAGAATCTGTTATTTCAAAGAGATTATCTCTCTTAATATATATTGTAGTTTACTATAGATACCATACTGTTTTTACACAACTGCTATTTAAGATGCAATTTTTTTTGGTTAAATTGTATGCTAGGAAAATTCTCAAAAATAATTTAAATGACAGGCTCTTTTCAATTTAATTTTTATAGTGTTCTTTTCCATATTCTGTATTTTTTAAAGTTTTTTTTTTCTAATGCTTTTGCTACTTTTCTTTTTGGAATTTTTCATTCATAAAAAATGTTTCAATTATATACTGTTTAAACTGTTTACTTTTGATATTCATGTTATTAGTGTATGTATTTCATTTTAGATTACGTTAATGTACAAGTTTATTTGATATAGAATTGTAATTTGAGATTTTTTTTGTCTACACATTACAAAGACAAATAAATAAAAACTGAAAATATATATACAAGTGATCAAATGAAAAGTACGAAACGACATAAAAATGAAACAGTTAAATATTTGCATATTCCGCAAGAGAATGTGCGAGACATTCGGATCCATTGAGACTCTGACTGGGATCGGATCATGCGCGGGTGCCCGCATGCGCAGGAGAGAGCAAAGGCTCTTATAAAAAGCGGCGTCCAAATGATGCGAGCACAGAATTACTCGAGCACAGAAAAAGCATTAAATCCGATGTGTACTGTGAGACACTCCGACGCCTACGCAGGTCCATCAAGAACAAAAGACCGGGGCTGCTCACGGAGGGTGTGGTTCTGCTCCATGATAACGCGCGTCCACACGTCTCCAGAGTCACACAAATGGAACTGGACAAGTTCCAATGGAGACGTTGGACCATCCGTCCTACAGTCCGGACATGTCACCCTGCGATTTCCATGCGTTTGGTCCACTGAAGAAACACCTGAGAGGAAAGCGCTTCAACTCGGACGACGTACTCAAGGACACTGTGAAGGACTGGGTCTCGTCACAGCCACAGGAGTTCTGGGAACAAGGAATCCTGCGGCTTGTTCATCAGTGGGATCGTTGTGCTCAGGCCTATGGTGTATATTTGAATAAGTCTATATTTTTAACCGTGTCGTTTGTATTTTCATTGATCATTATTTTTAAGTATTAAAGATAATACACACTTTATATATTCGTACATAAAAATAAAGATGTTAAAAACAGTAGATTTATTTATAGAAATTAAAAAAGATCCTTAATTTATATTATCTGCGTGATCCTTGGCTGTATTTATCTCAAATATTTAAATTCAGAAGTTGCACGTAAGAGAATTATTAATTAATTTAACTAACAGAATATTATTTATCTAAATGCATCTTTTGCAATTTTTGATGAGCGTGTATATTCCATATAAGTTATTTATTGACTTGCAAAAAATAAAAATTTGTAACATTTTTGTTGTGTATTTTTGTCAGTGTGATTTACTATAAAGTTCCAAAAATGAAACTACTGGCAAATTTTAAGCAGATCAGTTCACGGCTAACAATTCACACACACACACACACACACACACACACACACATATATATATATATATATATAAATTATACTTGTTAATCAATTTTGGTGTATCGTAATTTAAAAAGGCAGAATCATGAATGAAAATTTTTAACCACCCTACAGTCAGATTATCGGACTCGGAAGGTCCGAAATTGGAAATATTGTGACTCGAGCACAGTCTTGACTCAAATACAAGGAACTGCTACTGCAAAAACACTAGGAATAATTTCAATAACAATATATAAAATTCTCTTATTAATCTGTCCTATACTTAAAAGCAGGGATCGGCATTAAGTCAATCACGATCGACTAGTAAACCACCAAGACATTTTGGGGGGCGACTGCCTTAGCTTAAATATAAGTCGCGCAGAAAAAAAAACATATTTAAAGAACACCAACTCCAGATAGACTAGAGAATCGGTTTTTCATAATGTGGAAGCGACTATGTTTACTTAATGATTTGATAAATATGTAGACGACACATGTACCTTCATTAGAAAGGCACGATGACTTTTAACATCTTCGCTGCCACTATAGACGAAGAACGAGATCGTCGCACGATCAGCTGAAAAAATGAGTTTTCTTCATACGCCGAATAAAGGAGAGAGTAAACGTTAATGATTTGATATTCCAGTGATAACATGGGATTAGGTACTCAAAAATCATTATTCTTCAATCAGCGCTTCTGCGAATTGGATTCTCTGTAGACATCATATCTCATGATGGTGTGGGACTCGGGAAAGAACGTGTTAAGTTCATAAGTTGATTACAAATCCTTCGGTTCAAGTATGCTCGCTGCGTCCTGGAGCGCAATGAGGTGGGCGCGATTGGCTTCGTTGGTCCATCGTTTCTTTCTGCATCCAGATGTGATAGAACCGCATCACAGTTGCTTGGTTGACCGATTTCTCTAAAGGATATTCCACAATCCCTATGGGCTACTTTTCTTTCTCGGTCAAATTCAGAAATTAGTCAAAAGATACTCGATGTCTTCCACGAGGCCTAAGTAAACAGCTTACGCAAAAAATGTAAATCTGCTCTATAATGCTAATGATTTGCATATTTCATCGCCTCTAACGCATGATGTAAATTTCCCATGGTTTGCATGCTTCGTTCAGGGTGTTGTATTTTGTGCTGACAGCAATGTAGATCTTAATTTCGCATTCGCATCATACAAATAAAAAAATTGAAAGTGAAAAAATTAAATATTAAAAATTAATTTCTCCAGTATGATATATTCGATGAGTTCTTTTGGATTCGAAAGATCATGTTTCATGCTTCTCTTTTTATACTTTGGCATCTTGACTCATTATTTTCCTATTGGTTAACAGTGCTAAAGTATTGTCACTTTGCTGCAGTAAAAATGAATTTCGGCATGATTTTGCGCTATTTCCATCTCCTTCGTAAAATATGATAGCTAAACTAGTACTTTAAGCTCGTATTTAAGTTTAAATTTTGTACTTAGTTCTTGGGAATGCTAGGACATTTGTCGAACGTCAGCAAGAAAAACCTGTTCTTTTTAACAAAAGTTTAACAAACTGTAGCATTCTATACACTCTTTAAAATGTAGCAAATTACAAGGTAAACAAAACAGTTCTTGCCATTTTTAATGACCCAAAAGAACATGACATAAAAACAGCGTAGCCTATTGTTAGTCCACGAAGTAATCACCATCGGCATCCAGCACCTTCTGCCAGCGTGTCTCCAGTTGTTAAATCCCCTTGCGGTAAAACTCGGGGGTGTGGGCCGCAAAGAAGTCCGTGAGAGCTTGGCGCTCATCTGCTTCATTAGTGAAGGATTTACCATGAAGATGATTGCCCAGGAAATGGAAGAGGTGGTAATCTGATGGAGCAAGGTCAGGTGAGTAACGAGGAGGGCACAAAGTCTCTCAACCAAGTCGCTGTATCGTATTCCTGGCTACCCGCGTGACATGCGGCCTCGAGTTATCATGTAATAATAGTAAACTCTTTCAATTAACTAGTGCTGGCTCCTTCAGATACAATGCCTGTTGTACACGTTCCAATTGCTGCGAATACTGGTCCTCAGTGACCGTTTCGCACGCTGGTAGCCATTCATAGTTAACCACTTGACGACAAGTCCATAAGGCACAAAGCATAATCTTAAATGGGTGCATAGGTGGTCTTGCACTGTGCGGGACAGTATCCTGGTGTCACAACCAATGTTTGGAACGCTTGGGTGTGTCATACAGGACCCACTTCTCGTCGCTGGTCAGCACCCGATTGAATATGGATACTCTACGGTGGCGAGAAAGCAACGATAAACAGGCTACCACTCGTTGTTGCTTATGGACTTCCAACAGCGTGTGAGGAACCCACTTGCTCAGCCTGTACGTCTTACCTAAGAGGTGCAGATGAAGTCTGACCGTTTCACTGGAAGTGTTGAATATTCTGGCAAGTTCACGACACGTTTGACAATTGTCCTCCTCAAAGGCCGCCTGTACGGCTTCGTCATTCAAGGCCTGTGGTCGTCCTGTTCGAGCTTTATCACAGAGGGACAAATCTCCCGACTTTAATTTTTGAAACCAATGCCTTGCCGTACGTTCATTGAGAGCACTATCCTCAAACGCTTGACATATTCGACAACTTGATGCAGCGGCTGATAAGCCTACTTTGAAGTTGTAAAGTAAACAACCCCGAACGAGCTCCTTCGATACGTTCATTTCACTTCGCTACTGTACGAGTTCCGATTGATGGATATGAGCAGTGGACCTGCGTTTATAACAACTGGCATTCCTACTCTCGGCTGACGATTTCTCAAACACATCATACACTAAATGAATATTTATTCTCACTTCTTTCAATGGAAACGCGCAAACGGCAAGAACTTTTTTGTTTACCTTGTGTATAAAGCAGTTAATTTTTTAATTTTTTTACATGCTTCTTAATTTTGTACGAATACTACTCTAAAACTATATTTTTTGAGTTAAACATATTAATTTACTTCTACACTTGCGATAGGGAATGGCGCTTCTAAAGAAGAAAATTTTGATCATTAGAAGGTGTAAGTATTTAAATGCTTAAAAATTAGAATAAATGTAAAATCAATATACTCTCATCATTTACATTCATTTTTAAAGTAAAATAATGTAACGAAGCTAAGTAATATGTCCAATACATTAAAAAGAGTTTAACGGATGAAATATATAAAAAAAATACAAGTACAGATCGAAAAGGCTAGACGGGCTTTCATTAAGAATCTCTTTTACAGCGCTTGTTAGTATTAATGGTAAAGATTTTGACTGCTTATCTGCATGAAAGATATTTTTTTCTTTCTATTATTCTTTACATTGAAAAAAAAAACAGAATAATACCAGAGAAAGAGAGAGAAAATATACTAATAGAATATTTAAAATTTTGCAATGTACCATTGTGTTGTGAATTTAACAACATCATACCGGAAATGTATAATGTAAAATGTTATTATTATTTGCCGAAGAAGGAAGATGTTATAATTATTTGCTAAATAGACAGATGTATTTATATAAATGCAGGTTTCTTTTGAATGTACATTCTGGCATCTCTTAATGTAACCGGGACGTCCTGGATAATGATAAGCAAGCAAAACTTTGATTTTCGGAAGAACATTAAATAGATTTTCAAAAACAAAATGACTCTATAAATAAAAATTGTTTCATATAATCTGTATTCTTTTCTTAATATATTATAAAACAAATCTATTTTAGTTAAAAAAATGTGCCTATATTTAAATGCTCGATTTTGTTTTGATTGCATTGCTTAGAATTTTTTTTTTAAAATTTGAATCTTAATTTTTAAAATTTTGATAAAAATTGATTTTTAAAAAAATTTATTTGTAAAAGTAAAACTACTAGCATTTTAGAAATTAAATGAGTAGCATTAAATATGCATTATCATTAGACGAGGGTACATAGGTAAAAAAAACCACCGTTTGGGCGTGGCACTGAAAGTACGGTTCGAAGTGCCCTCAATCGAATGCACGAGCAATTTATGATAAAGTAAGCTTCTAGTCAACGCGTGAGAATATCGTAAGGACAGGAGTTTGTTAGTTACAGTGACTATAGCAAAGCTGTTACTATAGTTTTCTATATTGGCATAATGTGTGCCAATATAGAAAATCTTGCGAAATGCGAGGTGAGAGAAGTAATAAAATTTGTTTTGGTTCAAAAAACTGTCAGCAGTAGATATCCATCGTGAATTGGGCGCACTTTACGTATCAAACATTGTGAGTGAAGGTGTAGTGCGTCAATGGATACGATTTTTTTCAAGTACCGAAAAATAAACATCCATAGGATTAACGTAGTGGAATGCTGTTTGTAGTGAGTGCTGATCTCATCCGATTACTATCTAATTACTGCAATGAAAAAGTGGCTTAGGGGGGCAGCATTTCGCTGACGAAGACGAACTTAAAAACGCTCTGACACATTGGTTTAAATCGCAGGTGGCTGCTTTTTATACAGAAGGAATAGGAGTAGGTAAGAAAAGCGGTTCTGCGGTAAAGGCGCAGGCACAGGCGCAGGCGCAGAGTTGAGTTGTTTTCCTCCTGTGGAGGCACAGGCGCAGGCGCGGAGTTGTTTCCCTTCTGTGGATGCTGCGTGGAGTTGAGTTGTTTCCCTCCTGCTATGGTTTTGGTTTTCGAGTTGATGGGGGAGTTGAGTTGTTTTCACCTGCTGTTGAGTTGTTTCCCTCCTGCTGCTAAGTTGAGTTGTTTTTTTAAATGTGTAAAAAAAGTTTATTGAAATGTTTAAAGTGCTCATGGCGCCACCTATTGGTTAAACTATACACTAATTATTAGATTTTAAAATGATTGAAAAAATAACGCTCAAATAAAAAAAAAATAATAAATCCAGATTCAAACTCACAGCCCCAGAACAAAATGTCTCCATAGGACAATAGTTTTTCAGTTACGCTAACCATTGTCCTATGAAGGCATGCAGACCTGAAGAAAACTTAGGTTTATAATCTCATGAATTTAATTTTGCAGGCGAAGCAGATGGCGACATTTTCTTAATTAAAATGAAATAAAAAAAAATATTTCACTTATATTATTTTAATAATTTGTAAATTTTAATGCGGTATAATGATTACACATACACAGTAAAAATGTGACGTAGAATACTCGTAATCAGCGTGTGAACGGTTTACGATTGAACTTGTCTTAGCTTGTCTGATCTTGATTCTACAAGACGGCGACTGAATTCTACGTCAGAAATTATCTCAATGCTTAGAGCGGATGGATACATTGCTTTCAACCACTCAGCGAACTCCGTTCAAGTGTAATTCGGTCAATATGCTTTAGACCCTTGTCACATCTTAGGTTCAAGATTCATTTCGTTTGTCAGTACTGCGACGGACTGTATTCGAAAAGGAAAAAAAAAAATTGACAATGTCTGAAACACATAGCGAACAACGAAAGCTTGGAAAGGTCGTGGAATCTTCTGCAAATAAGAAAGCAAGAAGAGAAGTTTCAAAAGTAAGTAACAAAATTAAATAAATTTGATATGTAATGTTTATAATGTTTTTTACACTTTTCTAATCCTCATTAATTTTGGTATATTATTTTCAGAAGTATGGAAAATTTACCGAGGATTGCATACCAGATGGAGTATTTCCAATTGGAGATGATGTTTTTGTCTTTGCAAGCATCTATTATGATTCCGTATCAGTACACATAAGGCGTTTCAAGAAGTATGGAAAAACCTACTACCCAACTCCTGAGGGAATAACATTAGACCCACAGTGGATCGAATATATCATGCGTAAAAAGAAAGTACCGGAATCACTGGAGGAATTACCAAGTGGACTTTTCCCTCCTGAACGGCACATTCAAATAACAAGTGAGAACTTCACTAATTTTACTTTTAAGCGCATTAAATACGGTCCGAATAAAGAGCCTACTTTTAAAGAAATCAGCATATCCCGAGAGCAGTGGGCTGAAATGATTGAAAAATATGGTGCTATTGAAAATGCCGTTATAGACAATGTATTTCTGTGTATGGACTTTTTAACTGCATATAAAACCTTCTGTGAAGGTCCCATAGAAAACGCATTACCTTTTTCTTTGGACGTTAGTCTGGGTCAACGATACTTGACGCAAATTTTGAAAAAATCTATTTGTAGCCTCCTGAACGAAAAAGGACTGAATCAACCTCAGAAACTCGCTGAGGAGTTATGGGGAACCGAGAAGAAACATTTAATTCACATGTTTTGTCACTGGAAGCTAATGAGATAGCTGATTATTTTTATAATAATCTTTTTGAAAATGTACACTTTTTACTGTTAAAACCTGTAAATTATGTAACTGAAAATTTTTTGGAAAATCTTCGCTTAGATATTATTTTAAGAGAAGTAAGAGATATGTTATGTCCATCTGATTGTTTTGAATATTATGAGGATTTTGTTTAAAAAATATTGCATACTGACTTTATAAGTTTTACACAGTATTTTGTTCCTATAAATCTGAATAAAATGTTTTTTTTTTATGCTTGATTTGAGTTAATATCATTTTTGTTGTTTGTTAGTTTAATATTTGTGTTGAAATAAGTTTCACGTTTAAAAAACAAATAAGAGTATTTTGTATAAAAGTAAGGAAAATTTATGCTCATGCTTTTAAACATAATCCCTTTGCCTTTCCCAAAAAGTATAAATTGCATAACTATTCATTGTAATAGTCACTCAATCAAGTTCTGTTCGTCGGTAACAATGTATCAAGATTTAGCAGCGTTTTACGAAAATCCCGAAGTTCCAAGTAGCTTCGGAGGTGTGGAGGCATTACATCGCTCTTTAAAAGGGAAATATAGTAAAAAAGATGTAAAGCATTGGTTATCACAGAAAGATGCTTACACTCTTCATAAACCTGTTCGGCATAAGTTTCAGCGGAATCGAGTATTTGTAAGTGATATTGATCGTCAGTTTCAAGTGGATTTAGTCGATATGCAATCTTTAGCAGAATTTAATAAGGGTTATAAGTATTTGTTAACTTGCATTGATTTATTTTCAAAATTTGCATGGGCAATTCCTCTGAAAGATAAATTTGGAAAAAGTGTAAAGTCTGCGCTAGAAATTATTTTTAAAGAAAGGAAGCCTAAAGTGTTGCAAACAGATGCCGGTAAGGAGTTTTTAAATAAAGTAGTTCAAAATTATTTGAAAAATATGAGTGTAAAATTTTTTTCTACAAATAACGAAACTAAAGCTAGCGTAGTTGAAAGGTTTAATCGGACGTTAAAAACAAAAATGTGGAAATATTTCACTGAATTTAATACTAAAAATTACATTGACGTCATTGATAAATTAATGCACAGTTATAATCACTCGTATCACCGTTCAATTAAAATGGAGCCTGCTTCTGTAAGTAGGCATAACAGGAAGCAAGTATTAAATAATTTATATGGTGATCTAAGAAATGAGAAACCTAAAGCCCCTAAATTTAAAATTGGCGATGTTGTGCGCATTAATAAGCAAAAACTTCTCTTTGAAAAAGGATATGAACAAAACTGGAGTCGAGAACTTTTCGCAGTTTATGAAATCGTGCAAAGAATTCCGATCGTTTATAGATTAAGAGATTTACAAGGTGAAGAGATTAAAGGTACTTATTATGAAGCAGAATTACAAAAAGTTGTCGACTCTGGTTTCTATCCTGTAGAGAACGTCATCAAACAAAGAAAAAGACGAGGAATCACTGAATATTTTGTTAAATTTTTAGGTTATCCTGAAAAGTTTAATGATTGGGTGACTGATATTCAAAAAGTATAAATAGTTAAATTTTTTTCTTACGGACTCATTTTCAAAATGTCTTTCTACGTAACATTACCTTCTGATAGCTCTATGCATTTCTTTCCAGAAAACAAAATATCTCATTTCAAAACTCAGTTACCCTCCCCCGTTTATTTAAATGGTGAATGGGAAGTGGGATTGTCTGAAATCATCTACCCTCATTCTTGGCTTAACGTAAATGAAACTAACAATTATTTTCGATACAAAGTGGGTGACGGTAATATTTCTTCAACCGTTAAGCAAACAATTGATGTGGGGTGTTATGAAACAATGTTTGATATTATATCAGCCATACAGCTTGCTTTACCAAAAATCCTAGTCGGTTCACAATAACTTACAATAAAGCATCGAAACGGGTGAAAATGAATGCGATTCGAGGTAGCAGTCTTCATTTAGAGAACTTAGGAGAATTGTTAGGGTTCAAACGCAATGCAATCATAACGGGTAATATGAAAAGCGAATTCGTTGCTGATGCATGGTCTAATTTTTCGGTTTTTTACGTTTACTCGGATCTAATTTCACCTCAAATTGTGGGAGATACACAAGCTCCTTTATTACGAATCGTTCGAACTAAAGGTGAAGACGGGGAAACGATTAGTCAATATTATGATAGACCTCAATACTTACCTTTAGTGAGACACTCGTTTCAGACGATTCAAGCTGAACTGAGACTCAATTCAGGTGATTTTGTTCCCTTTGAAAGAGGTAAAGTGATCATAGTGCTTCATTTTCGCATGAGACAAATACTATAAATAAAGCAGTGCTTTTCTCATACCCTCATTTGAAGATAAAAGCGCCAAGATGAGCTTACCATACGTTTGCTGTACTAAAAGATTTGAGGACCATTATGCAGGTCAGATCGGCTCGGGTCTGACTCATTACAAGGGCATTAGTTTTCAAAAGGGTTATGGAATCGGAGGAATATTTCGCCGATTGTTTAGAGCGGCCTTACCTTTTTTAGTAAAAGGAGGTAAAACTATTGGAAAAGAAGTATTAAGGACAGGGAGTCGTGTTGCCTCTGATGTATTGTCAGGAGAAAAATTTAAAGAAGCCGTAAAAACAAGAAGCAGAGAAAGTGGGAAAAAATTAGCTCAGAAAGCTATTGATAGAGTTCAATCTATGGTGGGGAAAGGACAGTATAAAGAAAGTGTAAGAAACAGAAAAAATTCATTTCATCCAAAGCACGTAAAGTGAGTGTACGCGATATTTTCGATTCGTAAAAATGGCATTTATTCTCAAAGATTCTCCTGAATGTGTTAAATCTGAATTGGAACTTTTCAACTTACCCGGTACTCAAACAGTTATTCAAGATGGGCAGTGGAAACAATTTCACCCTCTTTCTAACGTTTTCGATAACGCACCTGTAGAATTTCACATTTCTGGAAGTGCAGAAGATTACATAGATCTCAGTCAAACACAATTATATGTAAAAGCGAAAATAGTAAAAGTGGACAATACACCTATTACTAAAGATGATACTATAGGACCTGTGAATTTATTTCTACATTCATTATTTTCTCAAGTAGATGTATCCTTAAATGATCGCGTGGTTTCCAATTCCAGTAATACATATCCCTACCGATCTTATATTGAAACTCTCTTAAACCATGGATACGACAGCAAAACTTCCCAATTAACGGCTGAACTATTTTACAAGGATTCTGATGATGGTCTCAAGAAAAGAACTGAATTTTTTAAAGAAAGTGCAACTGTAGACATGATTGGTTGCATACATTCAGATTTATTTCATCAAGATCGTCTTTTACTCAATTTAGTGGATTTAAAAATAAAATTAATACGAAGCAAACCCGAATTTTGTTTGCAAGGATCTGTAGGATTTAAAGTTGTTTTGGATCATGTTTCTTTATTCATACGAAAAGTTCGCGTGAATCCTGGAGTTATTCTTGGTCATGCGAAAGCGCTGGAAAAAACAAGTGCAAAATATCCCATTAACCGAGTTCTGTGCAAAGTGTATTCGATTCCTAAAGGAAGCATGTCTTTTATTCAAGATAACATATTTTCAGGCCAAATGCCGAAAAAAGTTTTTGTAGGATGTGTTGATAATGAAGCTTTTCACGGCGCATTTTCAAAATCTCCCTATGAGTTTAAACATTTTAATTTAAATTTTGTTGGAGTGTATGTGGATGGACAACCGGTGCCTCACAATCCATTAGAACTCGATATTTTTCTAAAGATCAATACATACGTGCCTATCAAACTCTATTCGTTGGGACAGATCGAATGGGTCAAGACAGAGGTATATTTATTTCTAGAAAAGAATATAAAGATTCAAATACATTATTTGGATTTAACCTCTCACCAGATTTATGTTCCTCAGGAGAACATTTAAGTTTGATAAAACATAGCAATTTGCGATTAGAACTAAAATTCAGCAAATCTTTAGAACAAACCGTATGTGTTATCGTTTTCGCCGAGTTTGAAAATTTAATCGAAATAAACAAATCGAGAAATATCTTGTATGATTTCGGAAATTAAAGAATGGATGGAATGCAACTGTTTACAGTCTTATCTCAAGAGAAGGCCACGTCCCCCTATTTCCAAGGTGTTTATTCTAGAGATACAATCCTCCTCTGCAAGAAAACATGTGTGCTATTGTAAATTCTGATGACTCATCGCGGCCTGGAACCCACTGGTTAGCATTATTTGTGAATGATAAAAGAGAATTAGAATTTTATGACTCGTTTGGACAACTCCTGCATTCTATAACATTAGTACTACTACCTATTTAGATGTATTATGGAATTCCAAAGTGTTTCAATCACCAACATCCAATGTTTGTGGACAATACTGTATTTACTTTTTATTCAAACGCAGCCAAGGCTATTCTATGCATTATATTTTAAATCAATTGTATATAAATGATTTTATTATGTATCAATTTGTAAAGAAGCGATATGGTGTAAGATTTGTGTTTAGAAAATAAAAAAATAAATAAAAAAATGGAATGAAACTAAATATTGTGTCTTTTATTTTTTTTTCTATTATATTCTTTTATTTTTCCCTAAAAAAATTACTATTTTTTTTCCATGATAAATTTTTTTTTTCTCAAAAAAAAAAAAAAAATTAATATAATTTTTTATAATAATTTTCCCCTTAAAAAATTCATATTTTTTTCTATGATAAAATATTTTTGTTCCCTAAAAAAATTAATATTTTTTTTCTATGATAATTTCTTTTTCTCAAAAATTAATATAATTTTTATTTAATTATCATCTATTTGAAACTTTTAAATTTTATTAAATAAGTATATTTTCACCTGCAAAAGAAAACTGTTCAAATCATAAAGAACATTTTTTTTAAATCAAATGATT